>JAQFYC010000084.1:0-92483 GCA_034694165.1 Tomocerus mixtus | reverse complement strand
CCTACGATTCTACGATAAAAGTTTGTCAAAGCCTATTTTCTCTGACTTACATAGCATTACTATTTGTACATGGCTTTTCTTTTGAGAGAAATGATCACAGATTCGATGTAATGTTATGCTATGTACTTATCTATGCAAATTTTTGTTGTTCTGTATGCAACTAATGCATGTCTTACTTATCTAAAGAGATAAGGAAGATTACCCGTTGGATCACTTGATATATTATATGTAAATTGACACTTTTGCTAATTAAGTAGCCTGTTCCTGCTTCTTATGTAAGTAATTACGTATTCTTATGTATTATTCGTATATGGCACAACCTTGGATTGACTTTGTTTCAAATTGGTGTACTGTACTGTAGTATCTGTACTTGTAGTGTACTAAATGCTGTAAATGTTGATATTATTGATATTGATTTGATATTGATGTTTTGATTGGATATTTTGTACTTGGATCATGCAACACATAGTTGTTATGAATGTTATTGGAAGTTAACTAAACTTGTGTGCTCAGGTGTGACTGATATTGATGCGTTTGCGATGTGACTGACTTGTAGATCTTAACCTTAGCTTGTTTAGTTAAGAGAGAGTCTTGTTCTTGCTATCTTGCTGTAATCGTTAAACAGATGATGATAGTAAAATAACTAAGGATAACGTTTGTATACAAATACTTTCTACGAGTATAAGTTTCGTTAAGAGCTGTAGTCCAAAACTCATTGTGGTGTTTTACTAGCTTTACTGTACATTACATAGTACAAACCTAGCGTAACGTAAGTAAAGTTACTTAGGTAAGGTAATTATTTTTAACGTCAAAAGTTTAGTAATACATTTTCTTGATAATTTTTGACTCTGAATGAATGAATAATGTTTATGCGATGTGAGTTTAGAATTTTGTAATGTATAAGGTATTCTCTTGGCCTTACTTTACTACATAGTTGAGTAGCACAAGTTGTAGGTGTATATTTTTAGCTCAACAATAACAATAAATAGTGACAAATTGTATGTAAAGTAAGTTGTAAGTATTCGGAGAGGAAGGAAGGGAAGACAAGGCTCTCTCGGAGCTGCTTGGCTTGCTTGTACTTCTACTCTGACTTGATGAAATTGTGTAGAGCAGCTTGAAACTTTTGCCCGAGACGGAGTCAGTCCAGTCACATGTTGGGATTATCTCTTCTTTCTTCCTTTATGTATTTTAGTATTTGTACGTAAGGTTCAGATACATACATACATACAATTATACACTAAGGATCTACTTAGAAATGTAGTCTAGAATTATTTTAGGTCTTTCACTATATACTTATTGTATAGACTGTCTCGTTCGGTCGCTTTTGCTTATACTTCCTTTGCCTTTTTCTGTCTCTCACTTACATAAGTAGTTTTGTTATCTTTTTATATATAATGAATCTATGTACCTATCTGTATGTGTATTTGTACAATATATAGCTACAGAACTTTTATGTTATATTTCTATGTCTGGAATTGAGTTCAGCACGCTCTGTAATGGTAATGTACGCGTAGGCCAGCCCAAGCCAGTCCAAGCAAGGCTTATTTCTTGCTTGAATTGAATTACAAATTTTTATATGTATCTCCTTAAGTGTCACTTCACTTACATAACATGGTTATGGTTACATTTACATGTAATTTGTAGCAATCTGTGTTGTGTGTCCTCTCATGTAATTTATCTACGTACCCTACTCGGATTTCAATGGATTTCCTTTGTCGCAAGACGCGTCCACTTTATATTATCCTTGTAACTTGTAACATCTGTCGTGGCTGTGATTCTTAATATGCTTTTACGTATGTGTCGCTCGCACACTTCTCTAAACGATAATGATTTGTTTGCCCATTTATTGTTTGTCTGCTGAAAGCATATAGGTAAAGAGTAAATACGAAAGACGCAGACCGGACACGGCACTCAACAAGACAAGGTTTGTATGGAATGTCTAAAGGTGCTTTCAGCTCTACTTGTTGTAGAATTTCTTTGTAAGGTTAGTTTATGCTAATATTATGTAGGTATGTTTATGTTTTCGATGTAAAACAAAAGACCTTGGCTTTACTTAGGTAGGTAAAGTAAGATTTCCATAAAATTCTTGTCGAACAACAGAAGAGGAGACGCCACTCTAACCCAGACGTTTAGATCTTGAGGCACAATGAGGATTCTTACAAAATGTAAACTCAAACTCGGCATAAAGCACTAAAACTAAAGTAGTGCAATAAACTTGCAAATATGCAATATGATGAGTTTTTGATTCAAGTTCAATGATTGAACTTTGAACTGATGAGTTGAAGTTAAGTTAAGAGGAGACCAAGTCGGAGCCATACCATACCAATCCATGCCGTGGCAGAGCCAGGCCAAACCACTCCTATTTATTTCTATCTATTATAATCATATCTTTCTCATTCTCATTCTCACAGCGTTAACTAAGGATTTCGAGAGTTAAACAACACATCAGGCCAATTTGCATGTGGCATCTGGAAAACTATTTGCATTGCAGGATACGAAGATTTTAAGAGTATATTTATATAAGGAGGGGATTGCCAAGTGCTTAAGAATGGTATTTTTAAGAAATTTATGCATAATACATAAGAATATACAAATAGTAAAACATGACAATGTGTAGATGTATATGTTGTATGCAGTAGGCATACAGTAGTACCATTAGGCACATGGTACCTAGATATGGGACGGGATATTCGTTCAAACTCGTAAAATCTCTTAATACTACTTAGGCCAATTTTCGTGCTAAAGATTTTAAAGGGTTGGGCAAATTAAAACTTTACCCTTGACATGCAGTTTTTGCCACTTTTTTGTTTTCTTAAAAACTTCAGAAAAATTTTAATGGAAAATCGCCAATCGGATATAAGTATTTTTTACTGCTTATAATAAGGCACTACTAATATCGTACATATAGACATAAGGTTACAACCTACATTTTAAATTAATTTGCAATAAACTGATAATGAACAAACTAGTAAATGTCGTACCATAAAAATTGTTTAAATATTTAGAAATGTTGTTATTCTAAAATTGTCAGTAAAGAAAAAATATACTCCAAAACTGTCAACTTTTTTGTCTTAAATATGCAGTGGACCTAATCGGAAATTGTAGCGCCATTGAATTCAGATCGTTGTTGTAGCGTAGGAATTATCTAATATTTGATTTTGTGACGGATTGCTTAAAAGTCAAATTGCAGCAAAAAAACTCACAATTACAATATTTTCGGCTAAAAATCCAAATGTGGAAAGGAATGCCTAAACAGAGTTTCCTCTTTCTAGAGGGACAGTTTGCCTATGACCTATACAAATGCAAATCAAACACTTTTGGATTCCATCAAATCATCTATATGCACATAACATAACATGCGAATGTACATTTACTACGTGAAATGTGAATGTGGGAATGCATAAAGTTGTGTGTACTATATAGTATACGTAAATCAGAAGGAATGTATCCTCTTTTAATGTATGGATACATGAGAATAGATATTTATTACATGTTTCCACAGAAAAATATCTGAATGAATAAAAATGTAGTCATTTTTCTATCTTGGGACGCACGATTCCAAGTTAGTGAATGAATAGCTACACTTGTTTGCAAATATTAATCCTATAAACATGTTCTGTTCTTCTTTCTGAGAAAAATATGTTAATAATATTTTTAACGCATGTAGCATGTAAGAATTTAAGTATGATATAAGAAGGTTGTTGTTAATGGATATGTAAATAGTTATCAACTTATCACAACAACGGGGAAGGTTGGATTTGGATTATTATATTAGGATAGACTGGAGCTGATGTGATGTGTGTGGTAACTGCACGCAAGCCGTAATAAGTACTTATACTATGCTACCTTCTTAACTTGTATTGTAAAAACTCGTGATTCATTTTAAGTGTAAATTAACTACGTGCTTAGCATACTTATACTTTTAGTTACATTACTTACAAGCAGTTGAAATTTTATTAGATCCCACTTGTCATCCATTAAGCAGATGATACGTTTTAATCTTCGTGTTGTACATCCTGTTAATAGCCAGAAAACATTAATGTCATTTCCATCATATTCATAATACCTTCGTGTAGTAGAATTGTAGAGCTATTAATTTTTCTTATTGTATATTATCCAGAGGAATGTACTACATGTATTATTCACGGCACACCTTTTCTCCTTCTGCGGGTTTCACAGGTATCATTCCTTTCTACATCTAGTAGCAGGTAAAATAAAAAGAGAATTTTACAAACTACATAATGACATGTAATTCTGTGTCTACTAACTACATATTAATATCATTCGTTTTCACCATGCGTGTAAAAGAAAGAACTTAAGATGCAAAACCTTACAATTACAAATCTGATTGTAAGCATTAAAACCCTCCTCGCAGTTGGAGAAAAGGATGCAAAACTGATTTCAATGTGAAGTTTTTCATATAACTTTGTTTTGTGATGCTTTCTGTTACTACATAATTATGCATTTCATAATGAGCAGAATTTAGAAACTTTATATGATGTAATTATTTACGTGGAATGAAAAAAAAATGTGTACATTATGTAATTTTCATTCTTCCAAATCAATACACATTTTATTTTTCGGAAACAACGATTAATATTGTTATCTTCACAATTTTGCTTACGGCAACTTCGCAATTACCAATTTAATTTTACTCTAAATTCAATAGGAAAACTGAGACAAGGAGACAACGGACCTAATAACGTAGTTGTTAGTAATATTAGTACTTTAAGATAACAAATAAATATTCTGCGATTAAAAATTGTGAACAGGTATTTTTATCTTTCTGTTTCGTAATAATTAAAATGCAAAAATAAATAAAATAACTTTGGATTCATAATTTCATCCTCAAATTAACCATCATATCAATCAAATAGATTGTATGTACAAATATGTATCACATACGCAAATTCAAAAATTACTACTCCTTAAGAAAATAATTATTTTAGTTTAGCAGCCTGGCGTTGGTATTGCTTGTGACACGCATAAGGAAAACTTTAATAAAATAAACTAAAACTAATTAAGAGTTTTAATATGCTGCTAATTATCAGGTAAAATTCCAACAACGGATGTGTGTCATAATTTTAGGCAACAATGTTGAATCTTTTTACATCCTAGTTCTTTTTACACCTTGGCAATATAACTATTCCTTACGACTCAGAAATGGTAGCGGCAGTAGTTAATAGAGGATACCGACATCCATCAACACTACCTCTTGATTGTATGCTATATTATACAAGAAATAATATCCTATGATAATTTGGTAATTCAGGGCCTATATACAAATATTCAACCGTACATCTCACAACAAATTTCATGTAACATATTATACAGTATACTACATTGTCATTTTGGATGAAAAGGATGTTTTAATTTTAATAATTATGTTATTTCCAAAAACAATGTAAGCAAGAATGTCCTGATCTAAATAATTTAAGACATGAATTTAATTTGTCATCTTAACCTTAATTTTGTCCACAGATTTCTTTTCCTAGAAAGATTGATTGACACTTAGTTAGAAACTGAGTCACACTTCATGTATCAATCACACTGCACCAGTTAGTTAGAACAAGTGTGCCAGTATCAAATCAATTGCTCACGATAAATGCTTGTAGGATGTCATAAAGAAGTGGCAAATGCCAGATAAAAGAAGAGGAAACTTACAAAGGAGTAAACAGGAAAAGTAAGAGTGAAATATAACAAGAGATAATGTACGTATATAAACCTACTATTTGTACCTACACTTATAAATGTATGCATCATATATTATCATGTAGCTATTAGCTGTGCACTAATCGCAAGTATTCTTCCCAGACTAACTAAATATCATGAGTTGACAGTTTTGTTGATTACTCTGCAACTTCGACTTAACTGTAGCAATGCAAAGTTGAAGGCTATACTTTGAACTGTTATTCTGACTTACACACATTATAATGCATTAAGAATGTAATGTAGTGCGAGCATTTTGCTTGATTTTTTTAGGGGCAATTAATTACTGTGTAAGTTCTACTTGTAATACTTTGGACTTGCCTAGGATTATACTAGTACATGTAGATGTACATACAGTAAGTAGTAGCATGGAAAAATTGCGTGCAAGTCTAATATGAGTCAGTTTTGTTGTGTTGGGATTCATAGCGATAAGATATTATTATGTTAAAAACATAACGTTTCATTTTTATCTGTACATTACATGCACATACTTGTGAGCTGGATAAATAAATAGCAATTTATATAAATAGACAGAATGAGACAACCAGTCAATCATTTAGTGTAAATACGAGTCTACAAATATTGTGTACTATAGTAAATATCCCACACAAAAACCAAACCTTCAGCGATAAATATAATAACCCAATAAAAAGGCTTCAATTGCTGAAAGTATTTTTAGTTTCCCTTTGGGACCTTTAAAAGGTAGTCTATTTTTGGTGTTCCAAGACAGGGAATACAGAGAATTCTATTTTCATAAGGCTACATTGAATTACATTGCAGTTTAAGTAGAAATTTTTAGTGTCCTAGTAATTTAGGAATTTTTTCGAATATTTTGTCACAATTATCTGTGCTTTAAAATGATCGTATCCGTTTTAACCTTTACATGCCTTTTGCTAATTAGGGGTAATATAGCTCAAAGTTTTTATTCCAACAACGATATTCAAAGTGGCCTGGAAATTAGCTCTGAACGAAAATTAGCCGGTAGATACGGCGACACGGATTCAGATGCTGATTTGACTGTTGTGAGTATACTTTTACATTTTATGAAATAAAATCATGTCATAATTAAATCTGTATAATTCAATATTATGCTTGGAGATGTAAGAAATTCATGAAAGTATAAATTGTTAATTATAAAGCCCCAACTAATCTCAAAATACGGGTACCCAGTGGAAGAACATGTGGTCACAACAAAAGATGGATATCTTCTTACGCTTCACAGGATTCCACATGGGAGAGAAACAAAAGTTGACCCCGGAAAGAGAAAGGTTGTGTTTCTCCAGCATGGATTTCTTGCTTCATCCGCTGATTGGATAGAAAATACTGTGGAAAAATCTCTAGGTTGGTAGAAATACAATCAATCTAGATGTTATGCAATTACACAGCTAAACTTTTTAGAATATAATTTTATTTTTGGTAATAGCATATGAACTAGCGGACCGGAAGTATGATGTCTGGCTTGGAAATGCCCGTGGTAATACATATTCGAGAAATCATACTTCTTTATCTCCAGATGATGCAAATTTTTGGAATTTTAGGTTAGTAAATTAAAATACTTTATATAATTTTTGTGTATATATAATTTCGCATTTACAGGGGATAATTTTTGTATGTAATTTATGTATGCAGTTATCATGAAATGGGGCTCTACGATATTCCTGCTGTGATAGACTACATTTTAGATGAAACTAAGCAGGAGAAATTATTTTACATTGGACACTCAATGGGAACTGCAATGTTCTGGATCTCAATGTCTCTGAACCCATTTTACAACTCAAAAATTCAATTAATGGTTGCACTTGCTCCAATTGCCTATGTTGAACACATGAGGAGCCCCATTAGACTTTTAGCACCATTTTCTACGGAAGCTGAGGTATTAATTTGCTTTCATATATAATTACAATACTGTTAAACAGATAGAAGCGATGCTAAAAGCTCATCTTATTTTCCAGCTCGTCATTAAATTATTTGGAGACAGAGAATTTTTGGCCCATGAAGGGTTGGTCAATATATTTAGAAAGATTGTTTGTGCTCATGAACCACTGAAGGAAGCTATCTGTGAAAATATCGTTTTCCTCATGAGTGGGTTTGACAAAGCTCAACTTAATCAAGTACGAAACAACAGCGCAATTAACTTAGCGTTTACTGCATAATATGTATAGAGGATTTTGTTACATAATATTGCTATTATTGATATACATTCTTAAAATATCTTTTGTTTTGAAGACTATGGTCCCAGTGATTTTGGGACATACCCCTGCTGGTGCCTCGACTCATACAGTGATACACTTTGCTCAAGGAATAAACTCCGGAGAATTCCAGCAGTTTGATTATGGGAAAGCAAAGAATCTCGCATTATATGGACAAGAAACGCCTCCAAATTATAATATTTCCGGTGTAACTGCTCCAGTTGCTCTTTATTGGGGAGATAATGATTGGCTTGCAGATATAAAGGTTTATCTAATCTTTATATACAATTCACAATTAAACAAACTTTATGCTTAAACATTTATATTATCAAACAAACTACTACTACGTGCGTACTACGTACGAATATTAGTACTTTATATAAGTATCTCACAAGTTATTGTAAACAAATTCTTTTTTATTATATTCAGGATGTGTCTCGACTGGCATCTGTACTCCCCCATTTGGTTCGGAACTATAGAGTAGACTATGAAAAGTTTACGCATTTGGATTTCCTATTCGCAATTAATGTTAATAAACTTTTGTACAATAATATTTTTGACATATTGGAAAAATATTCTCGGCAATACTAGGAAAGTAATTATGTATTTAAAGGAACCTATCCAAATCCAACTAAAAATCCAGTCGAAGAACTGAACTATCTGTATTTATCTATACCTTATTTGTACTGTATAAGTATACAATTATTGCATTATAATTTATCTACATGAAAACAAGATCTTAAGTAAAGACAACCTATTACTACATAAGTATGCACTAAAATTTAGCTACTGATAATGATTATTAGGTTTATTACACAAAAGTTATCATACAAATACTTGATCATATCATATTGCATTAAGAGGTTCTTCATATATGCACTTATATAGGAAAGTAAGCAATGATACACTAATCTATTTACTTGCAAGTAGTATGAGAATGTGTTATAAAAATTGAAAGATTTTCAAAGAGAAACCATATACAAAGTAGAAAAATGATAAGAGCTTTGCTGTATACGAAAATATGTAAGTGCAAGTGCAGTAATTCGTTTAGAGAGCATGTGGATGTGTATGTGAGTGTGGAGGTTAGTGTTTAGGGCGGTACATAGAGCCCAGCTGAAAGAGTCTGTGGTGCAGGCAGATAGAGAATATAAAAATCAAAGGGTTAAGTGAATAAGGAGTTAAGTACGAGAGTAAAGACTGCGACAGAAGCCGTTGCAAGTAGAATTGCACAGATACAATGGTAAAGCAAAGATTCAATTTGAGATCGGACGTCATTGATCTAGACAAGACAGGTGATAGTAAGGAATAAAGATCATTACTGCACTTTGATAACAGAACATTATATTGGGTTGCAGCATTCACGCTGTAATTTATCTTTTACAGAGGAAAGATCAAAGAGAGCAGGAAAAGTTTGTTATTCTTAAGGATGGAATATCCAAAGAATAATTTGACAGATCTTGACTTGCAAAATTAATTTTTTAAGTTTAGCTGTACAGCATAAGTAGTACAGTGTAAGCTTGGAATTTGGAATGAAAGAAAGAATTGCAATTGCAATTAAATTATCAGATCAAACTAGGAAAATTAATCGAAATAAATTATTGAGTCGAATCTATCGGGAATTCTGGTACAGTTATATTTAAAACTGTACCTAGAATATAATTTGACCGATAGAAAGAGAATGAACCTTAATTGAGTATTAAATATAAGCTACGTTAAGTGAGTAGACAAAGCAGAGGAAGAATGTCTACGGGCACTAGTAAACAAGAGTCTCTAGAAGAACTCCGGCAAGAGATCGCCAGATTGTCCAGAGAACTTGACCAGACTCAAAGTGAAAAAGAGCAAGCTGCAAAGTACGGCATTAGTCTCCTAGAAGATAATGCTAAATTATCCGAGAAATGTTCAGAACTGGAGGATTTGTATGAAGTAACGAGGGGAGAGTTAGATGTTACGAAAGATGCCTTGAGTAAAACATACGAAACGCATAAAATCTCGGAAATTAGTGGCATACAGATAGAAGAGACACTTTTGTCCGAAAGTGCAGCTTTGGAATGTTCCCTAAATTCACATATACTGGATTTGGAGGGGGAAGTAAAGTTAAGCAAACAAGAAGCAGGTATAAAAAAATTACTTGCTATTTGACTCTATTATTAAAATAGTACAACAAAACTTACCAGACTGAAATCTACTAAGCTGTACTAAATTATTATATTTTCCTAAATACTATTTTCCCTAGATCGACTGCGAGATGAAAAAGATCGATTGCAAAATGATGTGGGTGAATTACAAAAAGAAGGAGAATTAGCTCAAATGGAGAAAACGAACATTAAGAAAGAGCTGAAAGAATTAAAATTTCGAGAAGGAAGACTTTTAAAAGATTGTTCAGATCTAGAAGAAGAAAATACATCTTTGCAGAAACAAGTTTCCGTACTGAGGAGTTCCACCGTAGAATTTGAAGGGGCAAAACACGAAATTCGCAGATTAATGGATATACAACATGATCTTCAGCAGCAAGTCGAGGAGTTAACAACTTTGAAGAAAATTGCCGAAAAACAGATGGAAGAAGCCTTAGAGGCTCTTCAAGGAGAAAGGGAGAATCGTTATGCCCTCAAAAAGGAGCTTGATGCCAAAATCAATTCGGAGTCGATGATGAATCTATCTAATCTTGCCTTGTCACTTAGAGGTCCGTTTAGCCAACTAATTATTTTACGCGCACATTTTTACATAAATTAAATTCATACGCATTCCTCAATATGGATTTTTTATGTACACAGGTGGACTACATGAGGATAGTGATAATGTCGGAAGTGATAGTGACGAAGATGTCCGAGTGCCACCAGATGGAACGGAATTGCGACAAGAAAAGCAGGTCGATTTGTTCAGCGAAATACATTTAAATCAAATGAAGAAATTAGAAAAGCAATTGGAAACGGTGGAAGGAGAACGAAATTCATTGACGAAAAGTCTTAAGGAGATTTCAGATCAAGTGGACAAGGGAAAATCACAAGTGTCCACCTTACAAGCGGCTGTTGCTACCATCGTGTCACACATAGACGCACTAAACGGCTTAAAGAATACAACTAGCGATAGACTTACCCAAAAACTTGATTTGAAGGTAATTAACACTTCTAATTACAAATACTTATTAACTTTCTCGATGTTTTGGGATATATCCAAACATTTTATACAAAAATATTTTCATTAAGCTTAAAAATTGGCAAAATTAAGTGTGTACTTATTATGCATTTGGTATCATATCAATATGCACTTTATCTAGATAACCCAATATAAGATGTGTATCTGATTTTGAGATTTTGCTAACGAAATTACACTTATGTAGCATTTAAAATGCATTAACCGCATAGAATAACTACTCGAGTATACAAAATCTTACTTTTCTACTTTTTCTTACTTTTTGGTCTAAAAGATGAAGAAAATCATGATTGTATTGTAGTAATAAAATGTATTACATAGATGAATTTATTATGTTTGTGTGATACACAGGGAACGGCTTACGAAGGTTGGTTCAACATTTCTGTTAAAGAAATTGATAATCTTAAACAAGCATTAACAACAATAGAGAAGGCTGACAGTGCAGCTATATCTGATGTTGCTGCTGCTCTGAAAAGTGAAATGACCAATATAAAAGAAAAGGTAAAGTATTTATTCGCTAATAAATTACGATAAGAATTTTGTGTAAAATCAATTGTAAATTCATGTTTTATTTGAAATACAGTTACTATCATGCGAAATGAAACTTGAAGAGATGGATATCGAGCTAAAATCTATGGATGATTCTGCATCAGAAGCGCATAAAACTATTGATGCCACGCAAACTGATCTGAATACGATTTCAGAAGAATTAGCCAACCTTTACTATCAAGTTTGCAGCGTGCAAGGAGTTACACCTCAAAGAGTTATGTTGGATCACACTAACAATAAGCAAGGTAATCTCATCTTATTACGACTACCTGTATCCAATAATACAAAATAACTTTTACCTACTAGTATCTACTATATTTAATGTTTCAACAAGTGTTCTGTGCTTAGTTAAGTAAAAATAATGTATGTAAGTTTAACCACTTTTCTTTCCGAATAGATTTGAAAACCAATTCACCTGCAAAATCATTAGGATTTCAAGGAAACAATCATGTACTTGGTTTATTAATGAGGTTAAAATCTAAATCAGCTTCATCTACTGACGCAGACCTTACATTCGTCAGACAAGTAGAAACAATTGCAGACCAGGTAAATTGACCAATTATAATAATTATTGTTTTCACCTATTCTGTATTTTACTCCATTGGGCTATATTTCCTATACACTGAAGACTGAATGTAAATATACTTAAGTATGTAAATAATGTAAATGTAAATGTAAATGTAAATAATCTTAATATTAATTATTTCGTTTAATGTAGGTGAAAATTTTACGTGATACTGTTGTTAAAGCTGTAGCTGCAGGAAACAAAGTGGACAGTCAAGGTTAGATTGCAATCTATACCTAACCTACCTTACATATCACATAAGTTGCATTCGATTTCTTACATGACTGAATATGTAAAAATAATGTATTGTGTTAATAAAATTAACAGGAGCGGACGAAAGCGGAGAAGTTAGTTTGACAACATCGTTGGATGAAGTGCAAAAGCAAATCTGCGAGTATAGATCTCTAGTTGAAGCCAAGACGGAACAGAATGCCACACTCAGAAGTGTCCTTAAAGCTAACAAATTGGCGGCTGAGAAAGCCCTAGCTAATTTGAAGGCTAAATATGATTCAGAGAAGACAATGGTCTCAGAAACAATGCTGAAACTTCGAAATGAACTCCGACTTCTTAAGGAAGATGCAGCTACATTTTCAAGTATAGTATTTTATACATTCCTTAATTTATAAGTACATTACCAATTAGCAGTTAGGCACTTAGCTTTAGGTGGAACCATTCTTTAACTAATTTTATTCTTGACCAGGTCTTCGAGCTATGTTTGCTGCCCGTTGTGAAGAATATGCGACACAAGTTGATGAATTGCAGCGTCAGCTTAGTGCTGCAGAGGAGGAAAAGAAGGTAATAAATTATACAATTATATAAAGGAATGGAATAGGTATCGTAACAATAAATATCCTAATGAAATTTTGATTGCAGACCCTGAACCAACTTCTAAAGTTGGCCGTTCAGCAGAAATTAGAGCTAAATCAGAGATTGGAAGCCATTGAATTAGACCGAGAGATGAAAATTCATTCCCGACGTCACCCGACGAGTAGAGTTGGCACAGGTAATCATTATCTTGTCCCATTTGGGAAATAATCTTTAGAAAAATGGTTTCCCATGTAAATATATAATGAATATGCATAATCTTTGTTTCAGGACCCTCCAACGGTCCGAGATCTACCGGATTTGCAAGTCCTCGTCACCATATTAGTCGCTAGAAATATTCGTATCTATCGTATAGTAACCTACTTAACGTGTAAAAAATTAACGTATCACCAACCACAACTATACAGCTCGTCGTCACTTCTTACCTATTGTATCTACAAAGTTTTACACGTATTTAGGGCATACAATTGTGAGATTTGCAATTTACATTAATTGTTTCCTTTCTCAAGACTCCAAAGATGTACCTCTTCCAATTGCGACACAACATCTACGTTAAATCAAGCCAAGTCCATTTTTACCAACATTTTTATTCGCTTTTACTGGATTATGATGGTTGTGCCGTGCTCCTCAACTGTTTAACTTACTCAAATCTTCCATGTTTATAATGAATCGTTGAGCTCACTAAATTTGTTTTCAATAATTAAATGTGTTTTAATGTACTAGGTACTATCTAACATGAATACATGAGAAAAGGTATTATATTCACAATCAGAGTGACAGACAAGACAACAAGTGTTTTATAAAAAATGTGACCACGATGATACGTCTAAGGACACTAAATAATAAATAAGGCTGTGGCTGTAGGAGTTGCTGAATGTATTACAGGAAGCTTTGCCTTATAATAAGTAGAAAGTGACCGAATCGAAAAAGTGAGTGACAAGATAAGCTAAAGCAACCTAATAGACAATTTTATTACTATAACTATACTATTAAAACTACTGCGAAAAACGACGAAAATCAATTAAGTAAATTGTAAAGACGCTTTTTAGGGAATTTAAATAGTATAGTTAAAAGACAATGAATATTGAATACATACCTATCAACAAGATCTTCATTTTGTGTAGTCTTATCTACCACACAATTTTGTCCGCTTATCAATTGTAGTGAGATTATATTGTACTATTTGTTTTTAATTTAGTTAAGGAATACTTGTGCTATACCAATTTTAGAGTTAAATAGGATAAACAATTGTAAGCATACCGGACCCCAGCTATATTAACATACAATTTAAGCCATCAGGAAGCATTTAATAAAACTCTCGCTGAAAATGCATGATGTTAATTCTGCATGGGGTTTGGTACTCGGTACACAATAAATTTTTATGATAGTGTAAAGTTAAGCCACTAACACTATGATGTGTCCTATATGTTTACCAGATCTACAATTACCAATTCACCCAGATAGTTAACTAAGAAAACCACGAAACCAATCAATTAGTCGGATTTAGAAAAGTGTTAAAACGGGTAACCAATTATGTTGGCTTAAACATTTTGTTACTTTACCCGGATAATGTTTGGCGTACATTTATGTTATAAATTCAATGGTGAAGGGGGTGATGGTAATTATAAACTGTTAACTATTTAATCTGCATAGAGCATGTGAGCTGAAATTGTACGGCTGACAAAATTGTACCGTCCATTGGTTCGAATTTATCATCACATTGTTGATTATTCTCCATTTATGTCTGTACGTATTCACTATTCGCTGGCCAAATATATTTTATATGAGCAACATTGCAGCTTATACATTTTTGTGTGGTCTTACTTGTTTTATTTCAGCATATATATAACAATTTTAGGCGTAATAACAGGATCATGGTTAATTTATTCAAGATATTCACCAAGAATCTTACAAAAACTTCAGGATTCGAAGTACGTTTCTTCCATTACAGTTAAGTATTCGTTGGTGTATCGACCTGAAATCAAAAGATTATGAATGTTAATAAATGTCAAGGAAATTAAATGGGTACCATTCAGCATGAAAGAAGAAAATACAATATGACTATGACAGTACCTGAATCTGAAACTTGATACTTTGGCCCCACTAGACAGTCTTTTAATACCGAAGAAGGCCCAATTTTAGCATAAGAAGAAATGATACAATTTTCTATTGTTGAACCGCTTTCAATTTCCACATGGTCTAGTACAAGCGAATTTGTTATTTTAACTTTTTCTCCAATAGTACAATGATCCCCTACCACAGAAGCAGTTAATCGACTTGTTTTGTCTACTGTTGTTTCCTTTCCTTTGGACCCGCGCCAAGGTTCTTTACTTTCCATAAATGATGACCCGAGCCAGTCCAGCTAACAATACAAACATAAAATACTTACATCGTGAAAGGATTAATATTTCAAAAATAAGCATAATAAATTCACCATACCGATTTATTTGCAATGGAAAAGTTCGCTACTGAATTCACACGAAGGCACTGACTGTCTGGTTCAGTGAAAACAAAAAATGATAGCTTATCCGATGCCTCTACATTGTCATCATATTGTTTCTTAATTAAAGATGGTAGAAATTCTCCTTTTATATTGGTGTGGTTTCTGTAGACACATTTATTCAAATTAAGCTTCATTGTTGCATCTTACATGCTTAAAAGAATAGAATGAAATGAATTTAATAGTTATATTGTAATATAAGAAATTATAAATATATACTTACTTTTCCTGTATAAGTTTTTCAATCACTCTTTTTCTGATAACATAAATATGAGCATCTGTTAGAGAAGTCAATATTTTAACATGTGGACATTTCTTTAGAACAGCAACTGGAAGGCTCAAATCATCCTCAAAGTCGGCTTCAGAGCACATAAAGACGAGTTCGGAGGTTGAAGGCTTTAAGCCAACGATGTCCCTTTCTGAAAATTCAGAGATGCACATGAATTCTTTCAGTACTTCGAATTTGTACTAAAAGCGCTACGAGCATTGGTAAAACTTTTATGGCATATACACAATAAGATTAGAAAATTATAAAATTATACTGCTGCTGTAACTGCAAATTGTAACATTGTTTTATGTAAATAGGATTGGTCACTTTTCTTCCAGTACCTTGCTTTAGTTTATTTTTTGGTCCTGGTAGTTTCGTTCCCGGCAATGGAAGACTTCGAGCAAAGCAGACAGTACAATCAGAATCAAATGTTCTGTGGAAATTCAAAAGACTAACCAAAGGGAAATTGGTGATTATATCACACGATAGTAGAATAACATCCCCCTAAAAAATTATCAAAATACATGTTTTTAAATTATACAAAATATCAATGTGGAAATTAGTGTAAAAAACAAACATATATTTCTCTCTTAATTGTCAACGTAAAGTAGATTTAGCGTCTTTAGAACTTACAGTTATCTTTTTAGCCAAAAACGCCAATCGAATCGATTCAGCAGTCCCGAAATCCTCCGACTCTTCATCCACTAAAAATATGTCGACTTGTAATCCCAAACTTTCACCGATTTTCACAATATCCCTTCCAATCATTTCTCCATTTTCTTGCTGTATTATCACAAGCACATCTAGTGAAATTAAAGCACAACTTACTTTAATTTAATTTAGTATACATAATTTAGATGATTAAATAAAGTGGTAGAAACTAACAACTAAGCAGTAGTGCCGACAGATTATTTACCATTCGAAACAGTTAGTAAGCATTTTAAAAACAGTTGTATAGATAGTCATGAAGTTTTAAAAAGTTTAATTTAAACTATGAAAAAGTGTATAAGTATTTACCTTTTCCTTGGAATCCGTTGCGCTCTAAAAATTTCAGTGGATAGTAAATCAGTGGACTTCCAGCAACCGGAAGAAGGCACTTTGGAATAGCAGTTCCAAGAAGTTGTGTCATTCGGGATCCCCGACCTGCTGCTAAAATAACTACTTGTAATTCTTCCGCTGACTTCATTTTCGTCTACTCTAGATGTGATATTACTCTGAAACTGAAAATTCTAGTGGTTCCCTTCCTCTTCCTGTCTTGCCACTTGCAACTTGTGTTGGAATTGGAAATCTGTTGATCCGGTAAATTCTTGATCTTGTCCTCACTAAAAATTCCACAGGTACAAAATACTACTTTTGAAATTTAATATATTACGAACATATGTTACATTTTCTTGTCTAAATTATTGCTGTTACAATTTTTCTATCCACTTACCAACTTACAAATTAAGTATATCTCAGTAAATCTCTATATGAAATATTATAAGCTCACTTAAAATTAAGTGTTCTCCAAGTACATTTTTAACGAGATAAACCTAAACTTGAAACATAATTGTTTACCATTTGCTTTCATTTACTTGCACCACAGTGAACACACACAGCAGACAGCACGGTATTTGCTTTCAATTCAATTTCCATACAACTTTATGCTTTGCCGCAATATTTGTTACATATTGCAGTATTGCAGCAAAGATTCAGATTCAGGTATCTTTTATTTTATTACACATAATATTCGTCTGCAAAATAATCTCTGGATAATCTTCCAATTCTTTTGGGTGTATATTGAATGTTGCACTTAAAGATTTAAGGCGATAAAGCATTTCATAAAAATATTTCTAAAAATAAAGCTAACTTGCTTAATCTTAGTTCTGAATGGTAACACCTACTATAGTTTGCATGTTTTTCTATTTCAGGATTCGAATGAATGACGCAGTGTGCAAAATTCATCACCGTTACATCCATGTTAACTAAGAGTGGAACAAAGAGAACGACTTCGTAGATTTTAAATCCAGGAGTCATCTGCACTATTAGCTTTATGTAGCTCCACTACAAGAGTTAATATGGAAATGAATACTGCAGACAAAGATGCGGATAAAAAAACTACGAAGAATGGAGGAAATGCTACAAAAAATTATTATGGTTTGTTGAATTCACAATTATCGTATAATCGTAAGAGAGGACTACAGCAGATTCGTGCTAAGGGATCTTCTACTGAAAGTAGCAGTGAAACTAGTGAAAGTGATGGAGAAGACCCATTACCTAAATATCTGCGAGATAGACGAAAAATAGAAAATGGGAATATCCCATCGAAGACAAATCAACAAGTTGATCTTGGACTACAGAAACATATTTTAAGAAGCCTTATTAATCTGAAACCAAATCTCGAGAGCAATCGTAGTGAACCTAGAAACATTATTGCGGTACCACCGAACAGAAATAACCAGACGATAACTTCAATAATTCCATATTCTAAAAGTCTTGCAAAACCAAGTGCAAGTAAAGTGGAAACCACTACAAATGATCCTATATCATCAGAGAAAAGAAACTCAAGATATCTACAGTACACACCAGAAAAGCAAAATCTGGCCAACCAAGAACAAAAATGTTTCATGTTAAGTAAACCTCGCTTTCAGTATAGTACATCGGATAGATCGGAATCGGAACCACAACTGAAGCATAATTTACCGTTGCTCCAAAATTTCATCTTTCCAGCACCTCATACGGATATAGTTTCCAGAGTTAAAAACAACTCCCATTATTTGAAACCGAAAAACAAGGACGAAACTGATTACATAACTGTAACACCACCGGCTATAAAATCAGCGTTCGCCGCTCGTCCCATTCCCAAAACCGTTAGCATTAGCAGCACTATTGAAATATCGTCCGATTGCGATTCTGATGAGTTTGACCCAATAGTGAGAAAACCGCTGCGAAAGAAAATCAAATTGTCTGAAGAGTTCAATAATGTCTCTATAACGGGAGGTGACCTTATGTTTTATGCTCAAAAAGCTCCAAAAATCAATCTTCCAATGAAAACCAAGCAAGATCAGGTTGTTACACTTTTTCGTTTATTGTTTTATTACTTACATAAGTGCTTATAATATGTGCAGTTGATAGTAGGTAGCTTAATTATCTTCGGTTCATTTCATACTATAACTAGATGCTTTATTAAGATGATTACTTAATTTCATATTGCTGTTTGATTTACTTTTAGGAAATGGATATTGAAATAATTGAAATTGAATGAAGTGGCAAAAATATCCGGATGCAGAAGAGGAAACATAATTAACATCAAGTACTAACTAAGTATAATACCAACAAAGTAAGCAGAGATAAGCTTCTCTGTACAATTGCAGAAAACAAAAGTAATCATGATAAAACAAACAATGAGAAATCGAATTCCATTTTTAGATTCTGTATCACTATATGATGTCCATATATTATTTGGACTGGACTGGACTACTGACTAATAGTGGACTCTCATCTCATGTAAACCAACAATAATTTGAAGTTCCAGATGAAAGCATTTGTGAAAAGATCTGTTACAGACTTTCCAATTTCCAGAGAGACTCCAACAATACCCCAATACTCCAATCCAACTTACTGTAATGTATTTCAGCGAAGTGAGACTGTGCTTTGCAAGACAAGATGTAACTATTGTAGTGGCAAACTTGAAGTTCTATGGACTACTCCAAATTACATGCTTTCAAGATTTCAGATTACACATTTCCAGTTTTTGAAGTGTGAAGTGGAAATACTCTTTTTTTGGAATACCGGCTTTATTTTGAAAATTATTACTTAAGTGTTTCCAGTTATATATAGAATTGGCGAGGCCTATTTAGTTGTTTTTAGGTCGTATTAATTATATGTGTGCAAAATCTGCACTTGCAAATTACAGAGATATTTGTATCACTTAGAATTTTTGCCATATAATCAATCAATCCAATATTTATTTAGAGTATTTATTTGTAAAGCGAAATATGACATGTGGGGAAATAGGAAATAGTTAAAATCTGTTTTTCCGTATATTTTCAAATTAGCTATTAATTAAGTTATGATATTATTTCTAACACCTTGATCAATCAAATAAATTAGTAAGATGGGATCATCATGGAGAACTCTCTCCAATACAGGAAATAAGTTGCTTAATTTTATTTTACGAGAAAACAATTTTCCATTTCTTGGACGTAATGTATCCCCTTGCTTCCCGCTTACTGTTAAATACAACTTAAAGTTTACTGGGTCGCTACACCCGAAGTATCAACCTTATAGAGTTCCTAAATCTACTGAAATATTACCAATTAGGACCTTTGTCACTAGCTCCAGACTAGAAAATTTTTCTGATCAAAACCATACAAATAAAAAAAGAAGAGCTTTTCGAATTAGGTCTACATTATACTATTTATCAGCTGTCGGAGTATTAGTAGTCGGACTTTCCTATGCTGCAGTTCCTCTATACAGAATATTTTGCCAGGTAATTACCTAAAAAAAATAAATAATCATCTTAAATTTCAAAATTAGCTCAGCTAGTAGTTAATCTAATGTGAAATAAATGACGATGTTCTTTTTTTTGTTTAGTCATATAGTTATGGTGGCACAACGTCCACTCATGCAATTGGCAAAGATTTATCCGAAATTCAGAAGATTAAAAGTCGCCCAATAACTATACAATTCAATGCCGATCGATCTTCCTCGCTCCAGTGGAACTTTCGTCCCCAACAGCATGAAATAGTTGTAAGAATTATTCTCATACTAACGGTACTAAAGGTTTTGAAAGGGGAAAGTAGGGAAAGTATACTTTCCTTTCTTTTCCTAAGCTGAAACAACTGTCGATTTGAACTACCTGTTAAATTATTTAGTGGAGTAAATGTAAAGTGGCTTGTTACACCTTGATTTGATATGCAAATCATTTATTTTAACTCATTTCTACAGGTATACCCAGGAGAGACTGCATTAGCATTTTATCAAGCTGAAAATAATACTGCCAAACCGATCGATGGGATTTCTACTTACAATGTTATACCTTTTGAAGCTGGTCAATATTTCAACAAAATTCAGTGCTTTTGTTTTGAAGAACAACGGTTAAATCCTGGCGAACAAGTGGAATTACCTGTCTTTTTCTATATTGATCCTGAATTTAATGATGACCCTAAGATGCAATATATTGACAATATACTTTTATCTTATACATTCTTCGAGTCTAAGGAAATGCCAAATTTAAATATTGCAAATACATGGAATGCCCATGGTGGCGGTGGCAAACCAAAAGCAACTCTTGGGGCCAGTTCATGATGGAATTGGAAACTTCTTTAATTACTGACTCATTGCGATAAATTGCGTTAAACTACTGTATATTCCGAAGATTAATGTATCCGGATTTGTACCATCTGCAGCAAGATTATGTTCTATTATATTCTTTCTTGTAGTCTAATTAATAATCATCAAGAATATCTAGGTAATTTAATGATAGGGAAATTTTTAGTATATCAAATATATTAACATTAGATGATATAGTAATATATTAAAGTGTTCAATAAAGTCAATTAATAATTGTTAGGTTAAACAAAAATGCTAATACTTCAGAATTTGTCTTTCTTACATTAATTTCTTTGTTATGTAAGTCATATAAACATATATAAGTAGTAATTGCTATACATTTAAATATTAGCTATATTATGCATAATGTTACTTGATATTAGGTCGGTACACACATCTCAATTCAACTGCAAGTTAGATTTTGTGCGCCAAACCTGCTCCAAACTAATTAGTAGTATATACTCAGTACTGTTTGTTTTCTGCATATTACCTACTATGTAAGTATATTTTTAAAATCCCACAGGGATATGGAACAATGACATAGGGAAAGTAGGAGAAAGCTTACGCATTAAACTGGCATTTCAGCTGGGGAAAGTAATAGAAAGTTTACACATAAAACTGGCGCTTGACATGAGAAAGTAACCAGGCGAAAGCTTAAACATGGAAATCCTAGTGTGCGAAATACAAAAACATACTCATAAATATTAGTATGCTATAGTTGTTTATTTTGTAAAAAGAAACAAGTAACAGAAAGTATGTGTAAAGGTGTCAATATTCTAGTGTAATCAATGCGAAAAGAAAGCGCCATGTCTTTCTCCAGTTCGCTCCTATGGTTGATTTTAAACTGTGCAGACTGTATGCAGATGTCTCATAATCAGTATGACCCTTTTATAACTATAATATACCTATGTATAGTCGTACTGTATTTCACCTTGGGGAAAGTCAAAAGTGGCTGTGTTGCTTCATTGTCGAACTGTAACGAAATACTAAAACTGCAATTTGCCACAGTAGCTATTAAATATTGCGTCTAAAAAAATCATTAAATAAGACAAACTTCGGTATCACTTCCATTACTGCCAAAGTCACCATTAAATTTATACCATAAGCCATATAATATACTAAGTACCTATGTACGGATACATTTATAGTACCTTGATTTCATAAAAATCTCTAATCGACTGCTGCCTGCAGACTAAACGCATTAAAAATAATTGGTAATAAAGGCAGAGTACGTATGTATATCAAAAACCGATTGTTACTGCATATAAATGGACATAGTAGACAGTAGATAGTAGATGTGCAACACTAGTATCGACAATATTATACTACAGAGTAATTGTACATAGTTAATACTTATGAGTACTTCAGCTCAGTCTATAAAATATTTGAAGAAATAAATTCCCAGAAGTTGTAGGTATTAACGTAATCACTTGAGTTGAGAGAATATACGATGAGCTTTATGTTTTAAGGTTTATGTTCTTGAAACATGAAAATAGTATTAAATATGCATATCACTTATACATATAATATGTATAGTAGTCCTAGTCCTCTTAATATGCTTGGGAATGTTTGCAGAGGCCAAGCGAAGCAAAAAGAAATGATACAACTACATATACTGTACGTATGTATGTATGCATGTGCAGAACTTTGCAGAACATGACATGAACAATCATTTTGCCATTGCCATTTCACAGGTATGATGCCTAGTGTAAATATTGGGGAAGCTGTAGTCGTTCTCATACTAGACTAGAACAATTCTGACAGTTTCTCTTTCCTGCAGTCTTTACTTTATGTATGAAAGTAAGGAAAATTGTCTTGGCGAACGTAATGGGAGTTGAACAGTTGAAGTGGACTCTTTGTTTAGCCATACGTATAATCTTAACTACCCTACCATTATAGTAATAGAGTAGTACAGTTCACAATAGTGTTTGCTAAAATTTGTGAGCATTAGTATTAGCACACTACGGTATATCGGTGTTTAGAAAACGTAAAGGTAAGCCTTGTCCCGCTTACACTAAATGTTGGTTTGGTTTGCTATTATTCCTATGTTATACTCCAGTGAGTGTAGTCTGTTCAGATATTTTCAGGTAAAACTACACAGGTTAAGTTAACTCGAGAATTTTCCTACTTTCTTTTACATATAAGAGTCATACACCGAATTCGGCGAATTCAGTTGGAGTGAGGCTCTCCACTCGTCCTCACAGTACCTACTAACTCGGTTCGGTGTCCTATAGTACTTTCTAGTTACCGAAGTTTAGTGTGGGTTGTTTATTTCTCTGTTCGTTTAGTATTTATTATTAATATCTTAGTTAATTGGATTGTGTTCGGATTCGGAGAAAGTTTTCTAATTCTTCCACTCTATAAAATCATACAGCATTGAGAATCTAACTAACACAACACCGAATTTCGAGTTTGTCTTACTTAACTTCTTAACGAGTGAGTTTTCCATTTAGTCACCGGCTTCCCCTCAGGACATGCAAATGTCCTGTGTAAAAATCAGTGCCCAATGTCACATTCCCTGACGTCAATAAAAGTCTCTGAAGCAAATCCAGGAAAGGGGAGGACATGTAAGGAGAAAACTGTCTTTGTCCGCTCCCAGACAACCGATGCTATGAAACCAGAGCAAATTGAGATAAAAAAGGAAGAAAATGGCTCTCAAGGTTCCACTATTAGTAGAAAGGATTGCGGAGGAGAAAACTGTCAGAAAAATGGAACAGGGACTAATAAATGCTCCTGTAGACGTCCGAAATTACCTTATCATCAGCTAGTATGGACAATGGAAAATGATATGAGATGGAGAGCGGAGAGAAGTCAAGGCAGAATTGTAGGAATGTACAAAATGCTTGGAGAGATCGGATCAGGGAACTTTGCCAAAGTTAAACTAGGAATTCATCAATTGACCAAAGGTATGCTGCAATCGTTTCAATTAATTATTCACGTTACCTAAATTATAAAGAGCCATTAGTAGGCCTGGTCTGGCCAGACTGGCCTGTAAAGACGCAAAAACAACAAAAACACATTATGAATTACTTATTTTGATGAAATATTCCACAAGAGTTCAAAATAATATTATGTCTTATGTTAAATGGTAGAACAAGACCATGTAAGAAAGGAATACATATTATCATCATTCAATATTCATAACTGTCACATTTAGCCAATGCGAATACGACCGATTTAATAGTATCTAACAAAAAACACAAGCAAGTCTCAATTTCCATTACTGACATTCGTATTATTTATTCATTTTCGCTGTAAATACCGTAAATGCCAAATGAGATTTCTTGGGGAATGGATTATTTCTTGTTTGTGGGTGTAATTGAGATCAAAAGATAGTCCCTTTGCCTTTTATTGTATTGTACAAAATCTTTCTATAGCCGGGGAATTTATTTCAGAGGTAGCCTATTTCGCTATTTTATTACTTCTGTCTATTGCAAAATCTATTAAACAAACGGTTCAATGAAAACTCCAAAGAATATGAATTTAAAAATGGAAACATTAATTTTTTGATATTATAAAGCAGATAAGACCAGGAGAATCAGCAATTTATTTATGGTTTTGAAAATTTCGAAAGTGCATCTAAAATTCAATGTTGAATTTCAATAAAAAATGTGATACGAAGTCCCCTATTCTGTAAAATTGATATTTCTAAATGGGACATTATTTTTACACTCATAGCTCGTGTAGGTACCTAATTCGGTGTTTATGGTGTTTTATGCTGACTACAGATACATATTATGCTAACACGTAACATTTTCTTAATGAAATAGAAAAAGTTGCAGTCAAGATAATAGACAGATCCAGGATAGAGCCAAAAATGGAGAAAATGCTTTCTCGTGAAATTGCTACAATGGAGGCGATGTCTCATCGTAATCTAATAAGGTAGCTTAATATTATTTAATTTGTCTAATTAATGTCTAATTATGTCTAATCACCAGCACAGTTGAAAACAGAACATCCTGTATGTGTACTACTGTATTTTATCATCATATTAATTTACTAAGGTCAAGCTTACATTGTTTGTACCTTACTTAGCGTATTCCGGTTGACATTAGCTCACCTAACCATATGTACTACTCACCTTAGCTCCCAATATATTGATTAGCCCATACATAACGTAGAATGAAGAGCAAAATGCCCACTTTCACGCTTTATCCGCTTACCTTATTTATATTTAATGTAGTTTGTCGTTACCGTATATACCCTACCATAACGGTAGCATGTTTTTTGTCATTAACCTTGTATTGGAATTTTTGGATGTCAATTTCATGGTAAATTCATTAACAGGCTGTTCGAAGTGGTAGAGACGACCAATAGAGTCTACTTGGTATCTGAGTGGGCTCCTGCAGGAGATCTCTATTCAAAAGTCACTCATAAAGGAGTCATATCCGAGGCAGACGCTAAACCAATTTTCCAGCAAATTCTGGCCGCTGTTACGTACATGGTAAGTGTATAATGTCATTAATGTCCTAATTTCTTATTCCCTGTCTTTAAGTAGTTTTTTTTTACTGTTTTGTTTCCAACTTTAATTATAATAGTTTGAATTGGAAGTTTCCATTCCTATTCCTATTCTCACTACACAAATGACGTAGGTACTTTACTTACAATTAACAAATCGTGTGGGATGAGTGACTATTCCTGTCACTTTTTCTTAAATGTGTCTCCTTATGAGGCTACAGCCCACTTCCGCGTCACAGCCAAATTCACAATAATATAGAAACTGAAATAGTACTACATAAGATAGAATCAAAATGTCACAGTAAATAATTGATCCAATTTTGTCATTGACAGAATTGGCATGGCATGGAGTGGTACATATTATTTTCCAGAGACAATGTTTGCTGCCCTTATAGGATCTACATCCTATAGTAAGTTCAGAGTGCATAACACTTTTGTGAGAAAACAATTTAAGTAATTATAAGTGGGCAATGGTGAAAGTTTTGTGCTACAGTAGTGGCACGGGGAACATCCTTTTGTATTTATATAGAACAGTTGCGTATGGTTATGGTAGCTAAGCTAAAGGTTTTATTTTCATTTGCTTAAATACTTGACTATAAATATCCACTCCTTTAGGATTCTATACTATAGAACTCAATTCTATATAAGAATGACTAAGTAGGTAAGTATATTAAAGCGGATTGGTTTTGTAACATGTAATTTACTAAGAAAAATCAATGGGCTAGTTATTTTTGGGAATTAATATCGCAAATTAATCTAATAAATTGCTAGTTGCTACCATTTCTGCTTAGTAATAGTATGTAATACATTGGTAAAAGGAGGTACTTACCAAACTACAACTAGTACAGTACACTAAGGTATCTGATGCGTATTGCTTACCAACTTGTTTTCTGTGTGTGTAGGTTGAAGTTGACAGATAAAGGAAGGATATAGAGAGAGAGATAGTAGCTTTGAAGCTATTATTGTAATATACAGTTGAAGAAGTTAGGACAATAAGGCACAAACAACCATTTTCTGGCGTTAGTGTAAGTGTGCAATGAAATGAGAGCCATAAAAAATGACAAAAGGGAGTTTTGTTTGGAATATTATATAGGGTAAAAGTGAAAGACAAGACAGACAGGCAAGGCAAGGACAGATAGTCTTGACTTGAATGCTGAAAAGGGTTTTGGCCTGGCCTGGTCTGGCTTAGCCCGGCATGGAATGGCATGGCATGGCATAGCATGACACTCGATTTGATTGGAAATTGGAACACATTCACATAGGTGAATAGAAATGGATCGATTGGCTTTCTCTCTTAGCTTAGCTTTCTTTTTCCTCTATTAAAATCAAGTGAAAGCTTTCAATTCTGATGCATTCAATTCTTATGATGTATTTTATTGTGTCGCATATGCATTGCAGTGAAAAGTATGTAAAGGCAATGCAAAAGTACACTTACAGACAGGGACAGCAAACAAGCACTTTGTTCCAATCCAATGCAACGTCCTTTATTTCTTGCTCAACTTTCTCTTGTCACTAAAAGAAGAGGTCAAAAATAACAAAGGATTGTGTAACATACTTGAATGCAGTAGAAATACATATAATAAATGTACAGTGCGTCTTAAATATATGTCATTGTTAGATGTGTGTCATATTATGCTTTCCCTTAATTATTCCATGTGCATAAATTCTGAAGAACTTTGATTTTTATTCTGCGTCAATTTTTTTTTAAATTGCTGTCTATGTTGTTTAACTTTAATGGAAAAGGCATTATGATTCCTGCAATGCCCGATATCTGTATTTGAAGGACGCTGTAGAAATACTGCATAGGTAAAGACAGTAAGTAGCTTTGTATGTAAATATTTGCAAAATACTACATGAAAGTACCTTTCTGTCACTATGTGTAAAATATTTGACATATTTACCTTTAAAGAATATATTTCTATTGTTAAGCTTACTTAAAGTAAGGTTGAATATTTATTGAATAGACTTTTGCAGTTTCCTTCTAGTTTCCATTCTTATTGCTCATTGCTATTGTTGTGTAGGTATGTACATAACTACTTCAATGTAAGTGTATAGGTACAGTACAATGCAGGTCTATAGGCATAGGCTTGTGTTAACATGTTTGCTTTGAGTGCGTAACTTTGTATAGCTTTTTGCTATAGAAATATGCTTTGCCATTCATCAATACTGGCAATTAACATTGAAATGCACTGTAGTATTAGGAAGGAAATAAACCTTGACTTGAACTCTAAGGAAAAGTGAGGAAAAAGAGCTGTTGGAGAACTAAGAACCAATTCAGGGAGAATTTCTATGTAAATTTTAACTTTTAATCTGGTCAATTAAAGGAAAACATAGTTTTCCTTGGAGTTGTTGTTTTTACAACGTACTTAACGTAACCACCTAGGTACTCTATATGCATAGAGTATTTTTTATTAATAGGTTTCGCTTAGCGCGTAGGATATTTATCTACAACTTACATATAGAAGTATTGTGTAGAAGTAGTGGTATGTGTATAGGTACTCTATCAAGAGCAATGAGTGGGACGCTATTAAGAGTTAAAGGGTAACTATGTATTGACATACGATACAATACTAAAGAATTGTTTGAGTATATAAGTAATATGTACCTTTGTATAAGTAAAATAATAAAATCCAAGTGCACAGCTCCTTGGGATTACAGATATCATTCTCGATAAGAATCAATAGGACAAATTCCGATAAGTGAATGGAGAAAGGTAGAAATATAGAAATATAGTGTGTATGTGTAAGTTATGTATGTATGTAAGTTCTAATGCTGCTGACTTGACATGTGCTAAGTAAATGAGTGTTTAGTGCTCAATGTTCAAGTGGAAAAAATACGTGCAGCATGAAATTACATATAATATGCCATATGGCATAGCATGAGTAAGAGATATTATAAACGCTTCTCTTTCTCCTTTATGTAAGACACATATTATAGTAAAAAACGGCATATCACACAACGAAATATAATTGCAAGGTGGAATTAGTTGTTTAAGGCATGGAAAGCTAATGTTTCCAGTCCACTTGCGAGTAGTTAGTTAGTAAGTAAACTGAAATGATTGTGATTGCGAATTTTGGGCGGTTTGCTGCCATAAGCTCATGACTCGACTAGAAAGCCATTTCCGGCTTTGGCTTTGTTCTCAATGCAAATGATAGGGTATATAGAGAATACGACATCGACGTGGCGGAACCAGGTCGTTGTCGTGTTGTCTTAACTTAACTCGAGCTAAATCCTAGATAAGTGTACTATATTTTGAATATTTAGACTGTAGACGTACGTATGTAGGTATGTACGTATGCAAATAAGTAGGAAACTTTCCTCTGATGTGATAGTTTGAGGAAAAGGTAGAAACTAGGAACACAGTTGAGTTGTTAAGTAAATACAGATATGGGAACGCAAGGCAAGGCAAGGTAAAGGTTTGTGTTGTTCTTGTTGAACGTAGTATTTGATTCTGGATGTCATGTTGTAAATGTTTTGTTTCATTGAGAATTTTTTGAGTCCCGGTCTGGGTTGGCGTGGTGTGGTTTGGATTATTGTAGGGTTAGTATAAGTATTAAGGTGAAGAGAGATTAATAGCGAAGTTTACCAAGCATATTATTTTCAACATTCAAGTATTCAAGTATAACTTATAAATGCAGTTACAGTTATTGTTACAAATTCAAGGGTAATGTGAAATTGTACCTATGTGAATTCTGCAAAGTGAAAGTAGAGAAAGCACGCAAACTTACAGCCGTTGCAATTAATAATGAAAATTTACATGCCTGCGGTGCCAAGTAAATATTTATAATGAGAACCTTTCCGTTTTTAATGTTGGTAAACATTCATTTCATATGCACACGATGGGAAAATTAAGGATAAATACTCCTTTCGTTAATATTACGTATTCCATCTTCCTTACTAATTAAAAATGTTTTTTCCGCATTATGGGGAGAAGTTATTGGAATGGGAAGACATTATTTTCCAAGGCGAAGGATAGAATTAATTTTAGGTCTGCTTTCGTCCCCCATGCAATTAATCTTGCTTTGCATTAGTTACTTACTTGGGCGAAAATACTAATTAATTATAAAACAGAGCACAATGCACAAGTGGAAATGGAATGTGGTCTGGTAACATTATTCAATGCATTCCGCTGTTTGGTTTTCGTGTATTAGATTTCCTGCTTTTTAATTGCCGTTTGCACCGAATGCCAAAAACATGGAAACCGCTAATATCAGCTTACATTAATTATGTAGGGAAAGTAGAGCAATTCTCCTTTTTGGCTGCTCCATGCATTGAATAATTGTAGTAATAATGTATAAGAATCGAAGTTAATGGCTCTTGTAGCTGCAAGTACCTATACCTAGTTATTATTATATACTTCGGGATATTTATTACCTAGATATTAGGTTCTGTAGGTATTAGCACTGGTTTTACTTACTACCCGTATTAGTCGTATGAGTCAAATCGGATGGAATGACGTGGGCACGTTATTAGCACACTCAAATATTACCTACTCAGCTATTGATGATGTGATGGTGGAATTGTGTGCTGAGTCAAACTAAACTTTTTCCCGAATATGTAATAATGAGTCTACACAAGCATATTGGTATATGCATATGTAGTACCTTTTGGATATAAGTTGTATAAATGTGGATTGGGGAAGGATTTAATGTACAATTATGACGAAACGTTATTATAGCTCTTTCCTATGTTGCCTACCCAAGAAATGCATTATTACTAATATAAAACCTTTCTTTGCAGCATGCACACGAGATCATTCACCGAGACCTCAAAGCGGAGAACGTGTTTTTCTTGTCCAGTACGAGTCTTAAGGTAACCTTCCCACATTTTCAAGCTTTCGCCCATTTTACTATGTAGGTCTCTATTTAGTGCATATGTTGTAGTTCGTTCGGTACGCTACGTCAATCAGGTTTAGTACAAATTATAACTTGTAGTCCATTTCTCTTGTGAACTTCATGATATCATGAAACAATTTAAATATCATTTCCCCGAAAATTTCCATCCAAAAAATTTGCAGAATTCCGTATATGTAGTGTTTTCAGAAAATTCCAATCCGAATTTCCCTATGAATTTTTTCTGAAATCTAACTCTAAAAATAAAGATATGGGTTGTAAAATGTCCATTAAAGTCTTTACTATTGCTACGATTTACGTGCATGATTGCAAAATAAAATTAGTTCACAACAATTGGCCTATAAATGATTGCTGGACCGAACTGACTACGACATGTATGTACATAAATATACTTTTATTTTGTTTCATTTTCTTGGATTTCAAGTTTTGTTGTGTTACGTAATAGAGGTGATTACTGATACTATACTACATAAATATACGCATGTAGATATGTACTGTATGTGCTATGGGACGTAATCCTGAACAAAATACGTTTCCCCATTTACGTAAGTATATAGCAACTAATAGTATGTTTACAATACGTACGTGTGTGTAGTAATAGTTCTTAGAACTTATCTTGACTAGCTCCAAGGCACGCGATTGTGTTTTAGAGAATTTTTATCTTCTCTGTTACAACGAGCAGATAGCCATATGTACAACAACAAAACATACTGCACACAGTCAGGAACTAATGCAGTCTTGAGAAAAACTGTCGTAAGATTAGTAGTTATGAAACTAAATAGCTCAGCTCAATGCAGTAGTTAAGTATTATTTAAACTAAAACGAAGGTCTCCTAATGATACAGGTTGGAGATTTTGGATTTTCTACTTCAGCCAAAAATGGTCGTCAATTGACAACTTTCTGTGGCTCGCCTCCATACGCTGCACCGGAATTATTTCGAGACGAATCCTATGAAGGCTGGGCTGTCGATGTTTGGGCGTTAGGTGTCCTTATTTTCTTCATGGTGGAAGGAACCCTTCCGTTCATTGGATCTTCGATTCCAACTCTTAAGAAGGCTATCCTCAATGGTAAAAATAACAATGCTGTCACTTTTCCCTTAACATTTCTTCAAATACAGTGCATCGCGTGAATTCCATGTATGAGCTTTCTCTTACTGTGATATCAGAGTTTAAAATCTTCTTCAAAGTGCAAAAGTATGACCAAAGTGCCTTAACAATTTTTTTTTGAAAAAAGAAAGTTGCACCTGGAGAAAGTCAGAGAATATTTACTCATGTAAAACCATGCAATTTCAAATAAATTGTACATCTTCTCAGTTTTTGTCCAATTAGCAAAAATTTTATGCTCTGAAAACAATATGCAAAATGCAAAAATCTGCGAAAACGTTAAAAATTTCAATTTTAAAACCTTGCTTATTTTCATCGCTGATTTTCAGGTAACTATACAACATCGGATCATCTCTCCCACGAATGTAAATCTTTGATGAGCTCGATATTAACTCAGAAGCCATCTCAGCGCTTAACTGTTTCCAGAATAATTCGTCACCCATGGTTAGCCTCAGTATCATCTCCAGCAGAAATAGAAAAAATGGAGGGTGTTCGTCGAATCAAGAATGATACTCCAAGTCCAGCTAAAGGCCCGATGGTTGGAACAAGAGGAGAATTCCAAAAGTTAGCCAGGCAGGATACGGTAAATGATAATAATCTTTATGAACTATGAACCTGAATTTTTAATGAGAGCAATAAAATGAATGAGGAATTTTAAAATTTTCTTTACAGTTAAATCTGCTGTTGCCAAAGCAGAAGCCCCTTTCGAAAAATATTCCTACGCAAGAACAATTGAACTTTGGGCTTCTCTCGCCTCAGGAAGAGCAAGCACTGAAACTGCTCGTACACGTTGTAGGTGTGGACCAAAGACTGATAGACGCTCATCGCTCTGCTGGGGTGCGAAGTTACATTGTTGGAATTTATAGAATTATATTACATAGACTTCAACAGGGTTACACATGGATCCCGAAAGATTTTGCTGTACCTGAATGTTATGCAACGTCCTATGCCACTGTAGCAGCAAGGAAAAGTAACTCTAAAAATAATACTAATAATAGCACTAAAAAAGGTTCCATGCGGGCCAGTGGTTTGGTTGCCCATATCGCAACAACGGGAATGGCCCTTGTACCAAGAACAGAAAAGAACGGAAAGTCTGTTCAGTCGAATACTTGTACTCTACTATAAAGATTATAAAATGTGGACAAGATAAAAATTGATATATTTTATGTAAATGCTAAAAAATTCAGTGATTTAAAATAACTATAATATCTAGAAAGTATGCAGTATCTAGAAAAATTACTATATACCTATCCAAAACAAAAAAGAAAGCTATATCTCAATTTTCGTAATTAAAATGGAAGAAAATAAGTTACAATTACATATTATCTACAATCTACATTAACTACACTACGATGGAACGCAACTTGAAACTTGTATCTGGAGAACTTCATGTATTAATCTTTGTGATGCGGAATGTAAATTAGTATTAGATTATAGAACAACCTAGTTGTAGTTAGCAATTACTTACATACAGAAACGGATAAACTAATGGAAATGATCTTTACATTTCCATTTCACTCAAGACTATACTTAATACTAAATGTGTACCTTCTTACGATATTTTTTAGTTAACTACTGTATAGGTATGTCGAATACAAAAATTAATTATGCTAAATAAATCAGGTTTTCTTATAGAATCATTACTGTTTATTCTTTTTAGTCTTACTATTTACGATTTCCATTGTTAACTCAATTCTAATGTGTAGAATAGTATTAATATTAATGTATTTGTACAGCAAAGATTTTTAAACTGCAATTATATGGTACTAATTTAATACAGGGTATTATTAATTACTATTAATGCTAATAAACAATAATGCTTAACATTAGTCTACGTAATATTATCTCAATGGGTACAATAAGACAATTGTACTACAATACATACCATACCTAACACATAAAATCTTCTAAATGTTTAGTAAACAGCATTATTGTACTAACATAATTTGTTCGCTTAAAAGACATTTAGGGCGCACTGCCAATATGTGTAAAGTGAGTTGAAGTATATGATATACCAATAATTATAAACGAACAATACATTATTATTAAAGAGGTGATTGTGATAGTGATTCCCGATATGATGCAGACAGAATATAGGTACAACTGTAGTAGTATTACATTATTATAATTGACTTAAATATATATACACTTACTGCCTAGTATTCAACATAGAATAACACTTAAAATTCCAAAAATGCTGACCAGCCAGGTTACCTACATGCTAAGTAATTATTTTGTGAAATTAATTAACTAACATTGGTTTCGTTAGTACGCAAAGCTTATTTATTTTGTTTCATTCATCCTACATGGAACACTCGTTTAATTAGACAGGTAATTAATACTGTTCACCTATTAACTTGTCTTTGGACACAAAAAGTCACATCAAACTTAACAAACACCTGTAATTAAGGTAATTCCTGGAGTTATATTTACAAGTTGCATAAAAGCGATAGCAAGTTTAGACATTTTAGTTTAGGTACTTATATCTTTATATTTATTACAATGCAATGTATGTATTTACTCCTAAGTATACTATATAAGTGTGTGTGTAGTTAATTTATCAACTAAACCGAATTGTTACAAGTCTTCATGTACGTAAGTACGTATGTTGTATGTATAATTATTAATTGGATTAAAGAATGGGTAACACAACATTTAAATGAATATGGCACATTTAAAATTGCAGATTCATATGTAAATACCTATAAACAGAGGAAATGTAATCACTTATATGTATGCATTTCCTGATACATGGAAGCATTAAAGTATTCTGTGTGTACTTTTATGGCTAATTAATTAATACGTTATAGTCTCATAAAATGTTTAACAGCATAACCAATTGTGTGCACGTTTAGTTTAGGTTCTATAGCACATTTGTAATTGAATGACATCAGAATAAATTTAACTGAAAGATCAATTTACAAACATTATATTACTCCATATCGTATTGTGTACAATTATTCATAGTGCTTTATACTGTATTATAGAAGTACATACTAGAAATGTTATTTTATATAGCGTGTACTGGATTTTAAGGTGTAATTGTGTAGTATAGGTAATTAGAAAGTGCGTTTGTAATAGTAGTTAGGCAGTAATATTTATTAATTGTATGTATTTTGACATATTTTCATCGTTGATTTGATAAACTAGGTAAATCTTTTCCAGTGAGGAGCAGCCTTATGAATTGAAGTCTACGGGAGGCATGAAACTTGTCAGCAGACGATTGAACACATTTTTTTGTGGAAGAGCCAGCGTTTAGCACCTTCATTACTTATTTATGTAATTACTTATAGAATTTTCTCAATTAGAATTGCTCCTACTTCAAGGTATATTAGATCTTATAGTAAAATTGCTGAAAGCTTTAAAGTGTACTTACTATACAATAGTTTTTGTAAATTTAAGCTCAGGTAGTGTTGCACTGCACTAATACTACACTATATGATTTTATCGTAAAACTTGTTCTTGCAGATTTAAAGCTTAAAAACAATTTTACGCGTTGCTTATGTGTTCACTATAATTTCATGAAGCATTAGATCAAGGTAATAAGTAATATAGTATAATATGAAAATTCTAAGGTAAGCTTAATGCCTATTTAGCTAGTTACTATATAGTAGTACTTACGTTAGGTGCGAGTTTATGGTTTATTGCTTTCGTTTACTACTTTTAGGAAATACAGCTACCTTAATATACAAGGTAGTGTATACGTATTCGCAATACTAATGATACATTAGATGATAACTTTCATACTAATTATTTTCTGTTCTGCTTTAAACAACTTCACATAATTCATTAAGTGAACTGGACAATTAAATTAGAATTTAACACATATTCGTAATAAATAGTTCAAATAAATAGATTCACCATCTACGTAGACTTATTAAAATAGTTTTAGTGAATATGCAAGCTTGTGGGCAATTGAAATTTCAAAATAAGCAAGAGATACGCTTGGTTTCCATGAAATATTTATGTGGTTATTGCACTTGAAGGAGTACTTTACTTTTCTTGAACTCGTTGTGTTCTGTGAAGGTAGGTAATTATTTATATGTAAGTTAGCGAGCACCATTATCAATACATAAAATGTTAAACATATCGTATTTATATATCCAACACAGATTTTGATGTATTTTCTTCAACTCAAACACATTTGTTCGGGCTTCACTGTTTAAAACTTTAAATACATAATTGTACTGTACTGTATTGAATATTTGACAACATAGACTAGATAGAGATAAAGAGGAAGACAAGACATGGCACAGTAGTTCGTTTCGATTAATTACTGATATAAGTTAAAGTTAACAATAATAATAAGTATAAGTAAAAGCTAAGTTTCCAAGTAAGTACAGTATTTAAATACATGGATACATTAGATAATAGTACATTCTTATAAATAACAACAGTTTTTATCAGAGTATAATAAGTATAAGTAGTAAACTGTAAGTACAGATAGTCCCCTTTTTGCTAACAATTAAAGCAGAATGAATAAATTAACTATAGTTGTATAGAACCTACTTAAATACAATTAAGTAAGACATGATACAGAATACAGAGACAGTTATAAATCATAGCAATAATATCGTGGTACAGACAGATACAGATACAGCAATAAATATAGATAGTCGATAGAGGTACAATTACGTAACATCTTGTAATTTGCATTAAGAGTCCCTGCACCGATTTCCAAAGACTAGGAGAAACTATTATGTTAATTAGTATTGGTACCACGGTTGTTTCCTAACCCATCTCATTCGTACACCCGCATCCGTACGCATCTTAATTGATGCGGCTTCAGCAGCTCTTACTGTCTCTTTTACAGATTGCATTAAGTTCTGGGCGTTGCCAACAAGCATTTCTAAAAATAGTAATTAAGAATCAAAATTATTATCTACTACTAATGACGCTTTTAATTTAACAATTCAATTGTTTAATTTAATTAACGTACCTGTCGCTTCCCGATCTTCTTCTGTACCTGTAATTCAAAAGAAAGCAAATTAAAAAGTGAAAGCTGACTTTCTTCGTAGTTCAATGCTACTAATGAAAATGAGTGCAAATAACTGCCAGCAGTGGTTTAGAATTTAGTATCACAGCAGATAAGCAACCAATATGTAAAATGTAAACGGTAACTACGTACGTCAAAATTAAAGATGTTAATTAATTCTTACTTAAATAGATCGTTAGTTAAGTTAAAGTAAATTCGTAATAAATACCGTAAGTCTACCAAAGTACTACCTGTTAATAATAAGTGCAGGTTCATACCGAGAAGTTTTACACTACGACTACAATGTTAATACTAATTATTATAGAAAGAAAGATAGATTAGTGGTGCAGATAAGTAGACCAAAGAGTACAAGACAATACAACTCACTTCGTCCAATCAATATCCCTGTCAGATAGAAGAAGAGCAGCATGAAATGCAAATTATAAATACTTGTACATAGTTGATAGTGTCCTTAAAGCAAACTACAGTTGAAAGTTAAAGCTAATGCACTAATAAGTAATACTACGTAAGTACTGGAAAGTATTTAGTACAATTGTGTCAAGATTCATTTGATATTACGTGTTTGCATGTAATTGTAACACAGTTTAATAACAGATGAAGGATTGTCGAAAAATTACTGTTAAATTACGTGAAAGTGCATAATATCAACAAATGTTACTACAGTTTGGTTCTGAAATGAGGAATCATTAGTTTGACCAATTAAACTTTCACCATTGAGGTGAAAGTCTACAAAGTAAAGAAAAACAGGAAGAAGGAGTGTTCCCAGAAAGAAAATGTGTGAAAAATATACTGTAAGCTTTTCATGAAACTCTTGGTAAATATCTGTATTACGAATACTCTGCATTCTACATAATATTTATGTTGATTACAATTACAACGGTTAAGTTAATGATTCCCTTGTTGTGAACATCACTGTACTACTACACAATTGTCCTTCCACAAATAAGAACATAGTTTATGTTCTGCATCAGACTTATACTACTACTTGGGATGGATTTTTATACCAACCAGACCAGACCAACAACTACCAAACCAGACGAGACAGGCCCACCCCACATGCTTTCAATTTAATAGAAAAAAATAATTATTTCTACCCTTTTATGTAATAACTACATAGTAACTACAATATTATAAGTATATGTATAATCGAACATAATTTTCATGTTACTTAATGAGATCTTGAAAAGTTTTGGCATGCAACATGCATAATTAGATCTTTATCATTGAAAATCACTGGACCACACCGTAGAAATGTATTAACTACTGATTTCATACTCATACGATACGAAAACCAATCCAGAAGGAGACCAGGCAGGAATATGGAGACATTTAAAGTAGAAAAGCCGCACAAGGCAAGGTAAGGCAACCCAATACCAGGTTAACCCACAGCAACATACGAAACCACACCCAATGCAAATAGTAATGGTTAAATAGGTACAGAACAGAACATACAGGTATTTTACATAGAATTCGGGCACACGGGTTGTTACTTAAGGATATTCTACATACGTGCTAAACGTGAATTAACATTAGGTATACTTTAGCTACTCTAATCAAAATAATCAATCAATACTTTTACGTTTACCATGCCACCAACATACCAACTTACACCTAAAATCATTCCAACCATTAAAACTATAAACTATATAGGTGTTATAACTATTATGTGCAAATGCACCACAATGTTTAACTATAACAATACAATTTACAATGCAAACAATACACTAACAAAGTTCTAAGTACATACTAGCTATACAACAGGCAAAATAATTGCATTGCACGGGATATTGGGAATCCTGTATTGTTATTCATGGGCACTCCACAACAAATAGCCATTAAATGGACATGACACAGGGAAGTGGAAGTAATTAAACGAGAAATGAGATCATATCAAGTGAGACTCAGTTCAATCAGTGAAAAAATTAATAGGAAAATAAATAAAGGCTCATGCTCCCTCCTTTCTTGGTTATCAATCAATGTAAATCCAGAAATATTTACGTTACAATTACAAATTACAACACTACACGTTAACAGAGGTTTAGACTAGACTGTAAAGAGCTTCAATATGTAAAATCAGAAATTACCCCCAATAATTTCCGCATCAATACGTCTCGGAATTAAATCTGTGGCATAAGTAATCAATTATTATAATCGTTTATATAGATAGAGTCAGTATAATGGGAACTTATGTGAATCAATACTAAACTAGGTATATACTTTTACTTACTCTAAATAACTATAAGTATACTCCAACTAATTTGCTTATAAATTATCTACTTTAATGTATCTATACGATTAAGTTTTAAAATCTTCGAAACTTGGAACATAATAAGAATGAAGTAGAATTACATTTAGGTACAACTAAAGCAAACACACAAGTGAACCCTTGGCTTCCGGAACATAAGTACAACTACACAACACAACAGTGCATTAAATTTTGCAGGTGAAAGTTATTTCAACGGTACAGTTACATAAAATTGCATAAAATGAGTTTTCCTGATGTATGAAATCAGTATAAGTATATGAATGTATCGTGTCTTTGGGATGGAAATGATGGAATGATATTAATGATAATATTGTAAATGTAAAATAAATGCTCTTAAATATTTAAACAATATAATTACACATAGGATATAATATGTCTCATTATGGCTAACTGAACGTTAAAAACCTAATTCTCTGCTTTTACTAAATTGTAAATGGTTTAAGTACAAAAATGTAAGGAATAGTGTCTTACCCTGTGCACCAAGCATGGTAGCCTTTACAGTACTTAAAATCTTCAGCTGAGTTCCTATCGTCGGGATTCTTTCACACACTTGCAATAGGTTCTGAGATAATATAAAAATCATAATTGTAATTTAATTTATGTACCTATAAGCAACATCATTATTTTCACTTACACGTTTTTACAAGATGAATACTTAAGTACAAAAGTAAATTGAGTGGAAAATATATATGATCATGATGAAGTTAAAATCTAAAATATCTTACCGTCCGCATTCTTTTGTCCGTACAATCACGAGCAAGTTCTTTGGCAAGGTGAGTTACTTCCTCGGAAGCAAGTGAAATCTCTTTAGCACACGCGATTAAATCTTTCTTAGTTCCACCTTCCCCTCGAACCAATTGTGACAGTTTTCCCATCAAGAGAGCCATCCGTTTGGCAGCAGCAACAATTTCGTTATCTTTACTGGACCATTGACGAACTTCTTGATGTAGGCCATGGGCAGCCATCTGATTTGAGAAAAGTTATTATTTTTCGGAATGTTCTTAATTCAAAATTAGTCTGTCACAAAATCATGATTGCATGAACAAATTATCACGTTCAACAGAAGAAAATTGTTACCATTATTGGTTGATTGGGTTGTGGTGTTTGCATGAACATAGTGTCATCCTCATCATCCGTTTCCGCTGGAGGTGGTGGTCGTGGAGGAGGAACTTCACCACCAGGAGGAGGAGGTCGTTGAGGAGCACGATCTGAAACAGGGTGGAATATCCCATTAATAATTCAGATCATTAGCGTACACAAATGGCACAGCTAAATAAAATCTAATAATTAAGTGCTAAATTGCTTACGATCTAAATAAAGACTGCTCATATCTGGCGGAGGTGGCAAGTGTGGTGCAACTTGGTCGTAAGGACTCACAGTGACGGCCTTTTTAACATTTTGAACTGCATGAATAAGCTGTAAAGGATATACACTTTAGTATATATACTAGACAGAGTTCAGTTAGAAAAATACATTTCATATTTTATTTTCCAACTCGTTGCTTACGTCATTATTATTTTCTTTCCATTTTGAAGCTGCACTTGGATTATCAATGGTTATGGCTACAGCTTTGGCCGCTTGAACCATTGGTGGCAGAGCTAATTATTACAATTAAACGATTAGCACAATTTACATAAATCTGTATAGTATTAAAATGTAGTAAATGGAAGTAGTATTACTTGATTGAAGTTGGTCTGCTGCTCTGACTACACCTTGGATAAATGCAGGGTCTTCTGAATTATCTGTTTCTTGTCTGGCAACCATAAGAACCCGGTTGGCCAAACGGGCAATGGTAGAAGCATTGTCCACAACTTTTGGAGGCTGTTTCGCTCTTATTCCATCCTCACACAAAATAGTGTGCTTTTTAATGGCATCCTCTGTTAAAAAAACGTTAAAATGTTTTAAGACACATTTAAGCAAATACTTTTAGTTACAATAGACATTTCATACCTGATTGTTGGATAAAGACATCTGCATCAATAGCTTCATCACAAAGGTTTCTGACTTTGGATATACTATCAGCATACTGAGCCTTCAAATTTTCAAAGTGTTCATTAGCAGCTTGATTATCCGGGTAGGCCATTCTGATCCTTCCGGCGTTAATAAGTTGAGGGTTCAGACTTTCCACCTAAAGACAATGAAAAATTAAAGATGATAATTTTTGCAAAATATTGCCTTGTAGTAACTATTTACCAAAAAATTTGGCGATTCTAACCTGAGCAGCTCCTTGGAGAAGAGCTTCAGCTAATTTCTTGTTATCTCCACAACCGGCAACAACCATTCTAGCAGTTTTGGCAGCCCGATAAGAAAATGACTGCAAAGCGGCAGCTTTTTCGAGAAAATTTTGATCCCTGCCTTGAGTTCCTTCAGGAACCATAACAGCTTCCGTGAATTGCTTCAAAGGAGAAACTATATCAACAAAATCCTCCACGACCCGATTGATTACAGCCGTCTGTATTTTATTTTTGAGCTCCGAAAGTTTATGAACAAGTTGGGAAGCAATAGCTTGGGCCTGTGGCGAATTTCCGTCCCCTCTTCTGCACAAATCTCCCAATTGGTGAAGAAGCATATCCACTTCATCACTTAAGTTTAATAATTCTGCCTTTTGTACTCCAGGTAAGCCATCGGCAACTTTTCTGGCTTCGTCAACAATTAAGGAAATTGCCCTTTGTCCCAAACCCTTATCATCTGCACTAGGGTTGGCTAACCATCTTCTTGCCTGTTCCAGTCTCCCAACAACTGTATGTGCAGGCTGTAGAATTCCCGATCTCTCTGCATTTGTTACAGCTCTTAAAACAAGATTGTTTAGTTCGTTTAATTTCTGTTCGATTCCCTTAGCTAGACTTTCAGCTTGGGGAGAATCTCCTTGTCCATTTTGGCGGAGTTCACAAAGGCCGTCTGTCATTGAGTTGATGTCACCACACATTTTACGAATCGGTTCTCGATCTTGAGGTAAGCATCGCTCAGACACTTTTGTGGCTTCGTCTAGTATTCCTCTGACCGACTTTTCTCCAATGCCTCCTCTTAAACTTCGAGGATCCTATAAAAATACAAAAAAGTATGTCAATATTGTAAAATAACATCATATTTGGCAAACTTTAACCAAATTTAATCATACCCTAAGCCAATCGTGTGAAGCTTGCATTTTGCTATCGATAACAGTAAGAGCTCTCTTCATTCCCGTCAAGTTATCCGATTCCCATTCGTCTTCATCATAAGTTGTCAGTTGGAGCACACGGATGATTTCATTTATTTCGTCTGTCATTCTTTGTGCAAGATAATCTCTATTTACGGCAGCTTCTTCTCCACCTTTTCCACCTTTTAAAAGAAATAGGATCACAATTTATTGACATAAAGAAAAAATCAATAGATCAATCTTGATGAAATTGCTGAGTAATAGATCGTAATTACCTACCTTGACAATGAATTTGAATATAAATTTTCATGCTACATATCAGAATGGGAGTCAGTGTTTTGACTTCCTCAAGGCACCGAATAAGAATCTCGCGATGAACTTGGTGGGTTAACTCTTCGTGACGACTGTTCACTTCTCTAGATACCTACAACCAAAAAATATATTTGTGTTACCAGAAATTCATATCAAAATTACTTTTATGTTTATGAGAAAGATAACTATTTTGAATTGGTAATAAACATACGAGGACTTACTTTACTAAGGCACGGACTCAGATCTTTGACAAAGCGAACTAAATCCTCTAAAGAGTCAACTACTTCCGCTACAGCCAAGTAGTCTAAGACTCTTTTACATTCTCTAATTATTTTTCTGACTTCAGATTCGTCAAAACATAGAAGAAGGGCGGATGTTCCCTGAAGAATTCCTCTAGAGCCTTCAATCAACTTCTTTCTAGCGGGTTGAGAGAAAGGATCATGTTTAAGCATGTGGGACGCTTCTTCCAGCAATCTCGATGCGCTTTCAACCCGGTTCAACGCAGCTGGCATATCTTGACGGAGTATGGCATCGTCTGAGCTCTGAATAGTTTCCCTCCCCACCCGGACCAAATTGGCCACAGCTTTACTGACAGCGAACACGGGTTTTTCCAAATCTGGCATAGCATTTCCATCTTCAGCTTCTTCATGAAGAATGACAAGTCGGGAGACCTAAAATCATGAATAATGTCATGTAATCATGTAATCACATGTGCACCAATAATTTCTACCAAACCATCCCTAAAGTAAACATTACTTTACATTTTGCATACTCAACAACAGATAGACTTAGGAATTTTTCATTAGGGAGGAACACCTATGCAGTAAGAGTAACGTGTAGCTAATAAACCAACCAACCCTACAATAAATTTGAAACGCTTAGTGATCGTGCTTACAAATTCGAATGCTAAATCGCTTCTGTCTCTGTCTGTCAGTAATGCTAACAAAGTTTAATACACACAGCCAGCCAAAGTAAAACACAAGAGATCTGTTAGCTGCCAGCAAACAAAAAAGAGAAGAAAAAAAAACTAGAAATTATGTGTAGGAGTATCTCGTAAAGTAAGTAAGTCACCTTTATCTCTTCTGCATATAGACAGACACTTAAATTACATGTTATATAGTGTAAACAAAAGTCAAGAAGCTTACTGTACATAGTTTACCTACATACTCTACCTATGTAAGAAGGAAGATTGCATATAAGTAAAAACAACGTTAAAAGAGCTTTGTATAGAGAATTAAAGGTATTTAAATATATTATAAGCATAAAACAGGTCCATTTACTTTCGCTGAGCTCTTCAGCTGACTTTTTGACTTTACTTCACTATTCTTTGAGATTGTGGGTGAGCATAAACGTGAAGTGTGCAACGCAACGGTAAGTACATACATATAGGAGCAAATCCGATGCTACTATATAATAATAATAGTTAAGTAAGCTAACGATAAGCTTCTTTTACATAAACTGAATCTCATCTCTTCTCCTGTGCTCACTATCGTGACGGAGATGTAGATTCAGACTGCGAGACATCAGCTAGTCAGATTTTGCTAAGGTCAACTAGCGTATAGGAGAGAAAAGTAGGGAGATCCGAAAATAGACCAACCAACTTCCGCTGACGATGAAATGAGTATTGAGGCTGACTGAGTGAGTCCCACCCTTTTAAAAGTCAAATATCCAATCCAGTACTTTTAGTCTATACATCCATCACTTCCAGCTCATCTAACCTAAACACTCTTCTTCACTACACCCAGAGACACAACTCGAACCGAATTTCCTATCAAACTCAATATCTTAATACCCTACTTACGTACTTACATGTACATACATTTGGATACAGTTTTGGAAATGTATACAAAACCAACACCATTAATCATACTAAATAATAAATGTCACAAATCTGATATCTACTTTTCTGAACTGATTTTACATGCCTACACTTTAAATCTTTCTTTAGCTACTTATACAATATTAGTATAACTTATATACTGATACAGTCGCATGGGGTATGTAAGGTAAGGGGAAATTAGGTCTCATATAGCAATTTTCAGATTTTCGGTCATTAAAGTAAAAAAATGAATAAAATGCACATTACAAGAAAACAAGTGCATTTGCAAACCTTGGGTCAACTAAGCATTGAACCAATAACTAATGCATTTATACCTTTTTTATGAAAAATTAATATCAATTAAATATGTAAAAACAAAATAATTAGGGAAAATGTATACCTGTTGGGCAACAGGTTCCAAGATGCTCTCTATGGTTTTTGTGTGGAAAACAGGCATTGTAATATATTCTTAAAAACAGGAACACAGTTGTAGAGTAATTGTATTTAAGTGAGTTATGAACTCCTTAAATCTTCTTGAAAGACAAGCCCGTCCCGTTACCTGAAACAAAATTAGTATGTAAAGAAAATTGTTATCATTACTCAAATACATTCTTATCATTTTTTAATGGAAAACGTGTACCAATAAAGTATCAATATTGTATCATAATACATACACCATCTCATTATTACCTTGGTAGATATACACATACATATAAATATATAATATATATGTCGGGCACGATTGGTTTAGGTATTAGGTAACCACTTATGTTGGATACCTAGGTTTGGATTTACACATAATATTGGTAAGTATCTTAAAGGCTATAGGTGCTAGACATTATATTTCATGCTACATAAATATTTTGATTTAGTAGAGGAGGTAGTACAATACAGTGAGCTATTTAAGTGTATGGTGCACACATGCAAGACACAAATACAAATAGAGGCTCATGTAAATCTGCCTATTAGTTAAATTGCTAAACGCGATAGCATTCTCATGTACTATAATATATCCGTCAAAATCTCTTATGGTAACAATCTTACAATTGAGCTAATTAAGCCGACTACTCCTTCAGTGGGTGGATTCGAGTGGCCAGACTAGACAGCATAATCAGACAGGAATGTCCACCCGTGAAGGATGTAGGATGCAAAAGAATGTAAAATCTAACAGCAAGATTATTTACACGATGATCTTTATACATCTCTAATTCTATTCTGTGCATTTTATACATTCAAAACAAGTTACAATTTATTTCGCATGTATGCATTGTATTGCGATTGTGATAAGGACAAGTTATTCCAAGTCTTTGTCAGGAGCAGTAAAACTTATTGTGTCATGTCACATCACATCAATAAAATAAAATAAAATACTTGCCATATTTACAAGAAGATACATACATATTTACATATATAGAAACTTTAAAGGTTGGTACATTTATATAAACTGTATTGTATTTCTTGGCAGCATGTTAACTTTACTTGTCTGTTGCTGCCTATTTAAAACACGTAAGCAATAATATAAAATAAAATTCTAAGCTGTTCTACTAAGTGCTTAGTACCTACTATACCATATACCAAATACTAATAAACATTGTGTAACACTATACGTTTTGTGCTCTAATTTCTTTAGCGCAGGGACAGATGTACATACATTTTTCCATATATTACATAGTAGGTGGACATAAAAACTTCTGGCAAAATATTCTGTCCATTTAAACTGTGAAGATACTTTACATTGGCAATTTGGTCAATAGCTTACTAGGTATATTACATAATCCAATACAATCTGTAGTTATATATACAATACGTTAGAAAAGACAATAAAAAGAATAGCTATGTAAAAAGCTTCAAATACCAAAGTAATTACATAATAATGCCTTCTCATTTATAGTATGAATAAGAATATAATTTCCCTATTTTATTTATTACATAGTTATACAACTATACCTGTTACATAGCCCTTTATTTAGATCTTCAATAAAACTGAAAAGCTTGCTGGACTACTGCCAGCATATAAAATACTCATTATTACTTCCAAAAGAAATACAAGACAAGACTATAGTTACATCAATTCACATAAATATTTGATGAAGTTGTTTTGTAACTATTTTTGTAACTATTTTCAATCTAGGTGCATTAAACTCAACAAGCTTCAGATTGCATTTAAAAAAATAAATTCCGCTGATCACGTATTTTTAGTACAATATTATTTTATACACTACAATTATTTATTACTACTATTTAGGTATGTAGTAATACTTTTAATTATTCCTTTATCTATATTAATTCAGTAAAAGTGTACTATACATCGTTAATTATTAAAGAAGAAATATCTTACCAATTATATTTGAGTGATGTTTCAAATCCACAATCCACACACTCAATTGAATTTGGAATCCAATGTAAACCTCAACATATGTAGGTAGTATAGTTATGCATCTATTCTATATACAAATGGTTATCTTACACTAAAGGGTAAACGTTTATTTAATATTGCACACTCTTGTGGATGTGGATTAAAGGTGGATGTTGACAACCCAAAATGATAAGAGCTTTTCCAACAATTCAACACCAACACCCATCCGATTCTCTCACACTTCTTTGTATTTTAATTTGATTCATACATATATATTATATTCTTCATTACTACTACAGCAGAATAGCACAGCACAGCACAATAAGTCCTAATTTTCTTTCACCGTCACCGTCACCTTCCCTTTTCTATGTATTTGTAATGACTATTATATTGTATACTTATGTATGCATGTATAAAGGTGGACTTGACTTAAGTTGGCTACACGTTTAGCTATGTTACGTCTATCTGCATAAGTATTTCTGTAAAGAATGACTAATGCAAAAAGTTAGAGTTCAGCTCTGTAAGCAGAGTTGTGTTGTACTGTAGTAATAGAAGAAACTGTCTTTCCTTTACTTCACTCTGACTGCTAAATGTTAACTTTGCCTTCTCCCTTGCCTCCTACGCGTACACAACTCACTATTCATATTAGGTAGGCTAAGTTGCTTTGCTCTTTCCTTTAGACTTTAGCTTTACTAGTCGCGCTACAAGGAAGATGCATACTCCACTAAACTATATAAAGATAAACAAACCTCCAAAACACGAGCAAAAAATCCTAGCATACTATGCTATGTACACTACAAGCTAAAACTAATACACAAATACATTATCTGTATTATACATATTAGATTTGCATATAAATGAGTACTGGCGTGCATGGTGGTATGGTTATGTAACATACTTAAAAAGCTTTTGTTAGCTTAGTATAATATAGCAATCAGCCAAATTGTTTAAAGATCTGAATCTGAATCTTACCATAAAAATGCATGTATCCTATGTCATCTCTGATATATATATATCAAAGTTCTATAGAATAATTAATTACTTTTCCATTCCATTCCAATTATGCAACCGAAACCAAACTCCACATTATTATTTACATATTAAGCAATATGTTCCAATGTATCTGTATATGTAATAGGTATTTAATAGATGTTAATTAAATCAACTTTTTAATTGTATGCATAACTAATCCTACACGTACAGAATATTAAAACATGTATTTAGTTTGAAGTGCGGGGGCTGGGGAGCAACTTTGGTTGTTGCATGCTTGCTTTCAATTTATGTCTGGATCTTTTTAAGTAAATGCTACCTTAAAATTGACAAAACAAGATACATTTTTGTTGGTTTGCGTTGTACTGACATTATAGGCATATTTGCACTTTGTTTTGTAGGACATTAAGTATTTTGTTTATATAGAGCATTTATTCTGCAAATGAGTTGAGTAATGCTTATTTGTTGGTATAAGTAGTTGATATATATCTTTCGGCGAGAATTGGGGATGCGACAATAATATCATTTACATGGGGGGTATGGGATATGGATTCAGAATGCATCAGTAACAATACGTATTTATGCATGCAAATACGTGATAAATATGGATTATTAATTTATTTTGAGTGAGTAAACACAATACAATAAAAACAGATCTAGGTATTTTGCTGTATATGTGTTTTAGATAGAGTGATCGCAAATGTATTTATTTGCATAATAAAAACAAAGACATAGAAGGTTTAGCTTACAAGGTAATTAACTTAAGTTAATAAGTCGGCTCCAGGATGGAATTTCGAGCTACAAACTTCTAACCAAATAAATAATTATTTCTTTGCGAATGAGATCTTCATAGCATTCGTAGGCGTGATCTTGAAACCATTGAGGGCATCCTTTGCTGAAGAAGACTGGTGCTCATTCTCGAACTCAACAAAAGCAATATCATGCCGATTGGGTACCAAACGAACTTCTTTAAATCCAGGGAACCTGTTGGTATTAAAATACAAGAAAGAATGTATTAAATTAACTATTACATTTAAGCAACAATTCTCTCTCACTGCATAATTTCTAAGGAATTAGCGTGACATAATAATAAAGATGCAAAAAGGAATGCGTACTGATTAAAGAGCATTTGCAACATGACTTCTGTTGTTTCTTCGGGCAAATTCGTAAGGAAAAGAATTTGATTAGGTGGCTGCTCGCCCAACATCTGGTTCATCATGTTATTTTGCATCGGCATACCGAATCCCATCATTGGGTTAACATGAGGTTGTGGTGGCATTGGCTGCACTCGTTGTTGCTAAAAATGTCAAGAAAGATTTACAGTTGTCGTAACTTAAATTAAAATATGCATAAACATAAATTACCAGAGAAATATAATTACATACCTTATTAGCATCCTTGGCCTTCTTTTTCTTTTTAGCATCCTCTTTAGCTTTTTTAGGTCGTTCAGCAAACGTTCCCTTCATTTTGGCTATAAGATCAGAGTCTGTCTTAGCGTAATTTATTCTCTGCAAAATATTGAAAATCGTTCAATTAAATTCAACATTAAATAAAGTTTGTACATAATATTCATTCTTTTCGAAAAGAGATGCGCCTTTTACCATTGGTTTGTCGTAAAACGGGAAGCCTTGCATGGAACGAAGTGCATTTGTTGCACTGTTGATTTCTTTGAAAATGACCCATGCTTGTCCTCGCAGTCTTAACGTTTTCAAAGCCACGATGTCAGCGATGGGGCCAAACTGAGAAAAAATTGCGTACAATGATTTCTTTAACTCTGCAATAAACCAAAATTCACAATAAAAAAGGTCAATATTAACAACATCACGCTGATGTCGAGTGCAAATAAATGTTTATGCCACCATTCATTTCCTAAAATAAGCAAGCTGTTAGCGAAAAAAAATTACAATTTTTTTGTATTTGATAGTGATCTCAGCCCTTCGATCATTACTCTGAATATCAAAGGGGGCCAAATATTTTAGATCAACGCTGTCATACTTTTCAGTTTGACAGCTACTAGAGCAAGGATTTGATTCATCATAGATCACGCTTTTAGCAAACAAATACAGAGATTGGCTAAAGGAAGTAGTAAATTATCAAAGCTACAGAAAATTAATTAATAATCAAAGTTTACAGCAATTCACAGCAGGTAAATCGCTCTGGCTGGAACTCTTAACTTAAGCATTTAGACAAATTTTGTTCCAGCTTTATTTAAGATTGGTATTCAAATAATTTAGGTAAGATATTAATATTTTGATTCTGGCAACTGACAACATTAGAAATCGTGAAAATATATTAATTGTAATACAAGGTTTCGTATTACAGATAAATATTAAATTATATTTACATTGACTTACCATCTTTTTTGACTTTCTCGTTCAAATTGTTGATATAGATAGTGTGGTTCGGCCGGACATCAATTGTAGATTGCTGCATGATTCCTAAAATTCAGATATTCCAAATCAGTCAAATCTTTCCAATTTACCGTCCGGTGAATCCAAATCCAAACTAAACAAGGTGACGCGACTCCAGAAATGAAAAAGGTAAACGAAATCCGGTTTTTATACTTTATTCGCCAACAATCTGAAACATAACAACAAATAAGTAAATACCGATTTAAATATTCATTTTATAATTTCGAATTTCATCAAAATTAAATAGAAAATTAAATAATACAAAGAAAACTTACGATCTCAAGAAGAATTGCGGTATTTGGTATTTGTTTGCATTTTTGAACGACTATTGTGCTCCTGTCGGCGTCTACAACTTCCAAAGGAAAGCGCTGGAGAAAGCTGCTGTAATTCCACTTAGGAAGTTTAGAGGCCATGAGCCAGCATTTAAGGCGAGTTGTTCTTGTTTCGTGTAATTCTCCGCCTCGAACTAGAAGTGCTATCCGTAGCACAAACATATAAATAAATCTTTAAGTTTATTACTACGGCTATGCAACTATGCATGTTATGTACAAAGCTTTTACCTTTTATAAAAGCATAATATTTATAAACGTGTATGTGTATTACGGCATACTCATCTCTCACATACACATAACAGAACAGAGTCACATAACATAAATAAGCTCTCGTTTAAGGATCATATTTTAATAATTACCTATATACGCTACACGATCCATGATTCACTTACTTACAAATACAATGCATGTATAGCTTTCAACAAATAATCCGATTTATTATTATGCTCCATGCTTATTAATTGAATTGAACTACTATACTAGAAATTCGAATCAATAGAATACTTACAGAACAGACACTTACATAGATTCTTTGCTGTGTATTGTATATATTTAAATTAACTGTCTGTAGCTGTGTCTACAAATCTGTATCAAATAAGATTACTCCTACAATTCAATACAATTTTGGTTGAATACAATACAATGTGAATGTGGATTGAATTTTATAACGTAGATAACATTAGGCGACAGCAGAACGACAGCATTGACAATAACCGCATACTTATATACTTACAGAATACTATAGAAAGAATACAGAACAGATTACTTTTAACACTCTTCTGTACTTTGTACTCCTGTTTCATTCGACCAGACCACAAAATCTATTCCAATTGTAATAAATGTACACACAGATAGAGATGTAATCTGTAATCTGTGTACATAAATGGTAAATGCTAAAGCTAAAGCAATTATCCCTGTTGTGTCATTCACAAACTATAAGCGGAGATATACAAAGTTGGCTAAAGTAAACTTCAGTTTGGATTCTTACTTATAGTTAGCTTACAAATCTTGAATCAAAAATTTTATCTTTACTGATATTAATTAATTATTGTTGTTACATAGGTTAGGAATTTAGATGTACATACAGATATTATAGACAAAATTGAAGCAAAAACTGTGCTGTCAAATCTTTAAAACTATAATAATCGGTTTAGTTTAATGTGCGTGTGTTGCATTTTTGTGGGTGGGTGAGTGAAAATGCTTAAGCATAGGTTAATACTACGTGTACTATTTCCAGTTTAAATCTACTGTATAGTTAAATACAAATAACTACAAAACTATACCCTTTCTGTAATCTGAGGTAAGTAATTTACTTTGAATTAACATGAATTGTTAATATATATTAGTATTTCATAATGTGCATTTTACGTAAATATGTGCTTTATGCATAAATTAGTGGAAAATATATGTACATAAATATATATAGGTAGTATGCATTATATCAATTACTTTATTTGTTGTGCCACATACCGTGCCTGTACTTAACTTATGTACTTAATTTTACACTGATCTTAATACATTTGTGTATATATGTAGTTTATGTGGAAAAAAACCTAATTTTATACAACAATTTTACTAATTTTTCAGATTATTCACCGCTAAGCCTCTATAGTACCTATTGAGTTTGTTTTCAACTCGGTAAACTCCTTGTTGGCCATTATTACTGCCATCAACCTCAACCGCCCACCTTTTGATGTTTGAAGATCATTATACACATACAATTTACCGAAAAGCTAAGTGCACGCAATGCAATAAATCACTATAAAATTCTAATCGTTTGAATTTATGATCCTCCCTGTGCCTCTTGAACACATTTGGACCTGATTATTAACGGAGATTCTGACATCGAACACCGAACTTACATAAGTACACTAAGCTACGGAAACGGACTAAAGAAAACGTGATCTTGTACTTCACCTTCGGAGAATTTGTAAAAGTTTTGTGACCGGGCCCTTATATTTACGCACTTAAAATTCAATAAAATGGTTAGTTGTTTACTTAATTTTTAACAACCATAACATTTAAAATTAGCCTATAAGTACCTGACAATCCTTATTGTTATGTCTAATATTACTAACTTATGTAGATATGTAAGCAAGGATATAGCATGTATATGCCTATGCCTCAAGTTATGTTGTCGTCACACCTTTTTTATTTAGTCACATAAGTTAATTTAAGTTAAAATTTCAATTCAGTTAATATTGTTCTTAATCCCCAGATGTAACTATTAATAATTCTGATATGAATATGGATTATTAGTCAGTGTCCAGTGTTATTTGAACACATGTAGGTATATTACTTACATACGTACGTACGCATCATAATTACTAAAAATATTAGGTATATATGTATAGGTTAGTAGTTAGTATATACTTAATATGTGGTTGGTGAGTAAAGATATCTTGAACATAAAATGGTGTATATAAAAGAAATTCAATAGCGACTTGACATTTAGGTTTAGTTATATAATTGCGTTACGTAAAGACCTTCATAAGGAGTTAACTATGAAACTGCATGTTACATACAGCTTTAGTATATGTATAGCTATGATATATGGACAACATATGAACTATTGAAAAAAATGTGTTAGTAAGTTATGCATGTTTAAGAAGAAAGATCAGCTTTGTAATTAATTGTCTAATCTCATCATCCATTTTCCATATTTAACCTGTGAACTATTGTATACATATAATGAGATATTAAAGCAATTATCTAAAATTGCAGATGTCCCAAATTATTGTCTGCAAATATTAGTAATATATGTAAAGTATTGTATTGTATAAGTATTGTACATTAAATTTGTGTTATAATTTACAGAACTTTTTCGGTTTCGGACCGAGCGCCGAGGTGGACATTGTCCTCGATGGCCAAGATACTCGGAAAACAGCCGAAATCAAAACTGAAGAGGGGAAAAAGGAGCGTTACCTTCTGTACTATGACGGAGAGACTGTTTCAGGAAAAGTATGCACTATGCACGTCTTATTTAGTTTTTACATGGAAGCGACAGATATGTGTTTGAATGTTTTATTGTACTTGAATGCTAGTTTCCTAATTATGTTGTAAAATGTTTTCTTTAGATTAATATTCAATTAAGAAAGCCGGGTTCACGACTTGATCACTACGGAATAAAGGTTGAGCTGATCGGACAAATAGAACTGTACTATGACAGAGGTAATCATCACGATTTTTTATCACTGGTGAAAGAGTTAGCAAGACCCGGAGACCTATTTCAACATACTTCATATAACTTTGAATTCTTTAACGTGGAGAAGCCATACGAATCTTATACCGGATCTAATGTCAAACTCAGGTAACTGTGATTATATTTATGCAATACATATACATATATGCGATCTTATTAAGTGTACAAATATAGTTTAATTGAATAGAAATTTCGTGTTACCTAACTTTCATAATTTTTATGTACTTTCTATATAGGTACTTTCTACGAGTGACAATAGTAAGGAGACTTTCAGACATAATTAAAGAGAAAGAAGTGATTGTTCACACCCTTTCATCCTACCCTGAAATGAACAGTAGTATCAAAATGGAAGTCGGCATAGAAGACTGTCTCCACATTGAATTCGAATACAACAAATCAAAGTATCACCTCAAAGATGTAATTGTTGGGAAAATATATTTTCTTTTGGTTCGTATCAAAATAAAGCACATGGAAATTGCCATAATCAAAAGAGAAACTACGGGATCTGGTAAGAAATCAAATTCATTTGTATCTATGAACTATTGTATAAGCATTTTGTAAAAGTATAGCTTTTTCTCATAAATAATTCCAATTTCCAGGACCAAATACATTCAATGAGAATGAAACAATTGCCAAGTATGAAATAATGGATGGTGCCCCAGTGCGAGGAGAGAGCATTCCAATTCGTGTGTTTTTGGCCGGTTACGAGCTCACACCTACCATGAAAGATATAAATAAAAAGTTTTCTGTAAGATATTATTTGAATCTGGTCCTGGTTGATGAGGAAGATCGAAGATACTTTAAGCAACAGGTTTGTTTCCTCACTTGGCTGATTATGTCATTTATATTTCAACTGCATACACTCATTCAATCCAATTCACCTGTTTGCTTGTTGTTTACTTATCCGTGTAATTACATGGTTTATTTCCAGGAAATTATATTATGGAGAAAAGGAGACAAAACAAGAAAGCCGTTCCAGGCATCCTTACAGCAACAATATCGTCAAATGCAAAATCCCAATGCACAGTTGTCCAATAGTGATCAGTCGATATCGGGGGGTAAAGCAACCAGTGGCTCCCAACCACAAATAGGAGGGGAAGGTGCTGATGGGAATGGCGATGGTGAAGGCGTCGTCAGTTCACACCATAGCACAAAGTCTCCACTCGAGGACGATCTTAATAGTGAGCAGCCTACACCTGATAAAGAATTCCAGTCTGTTCTCAACAGTGACGCGACAGGGATCACTCAGATAGAGTCTCCTACAGTAGACAATCATCCTAACTCAAAGTTTGACAAAGAAGACGAGAATGATGAAAATGAAACTCCCCATGAGAATGAGACGTCACCTGATGGGACTAGTTCTCCTGACTCCCCCACCAACAATTAGTCAATCGTGCGTGACTTGCTTAGACGAAGTTACGAACTGCCGTGCGAATGTGTTAACTTTTTTGGCTATTTTCCACACTGCTTTCGTCAATTTAACCAATATATAAATATCAATCTACTACATACAAACAAAAACAAACAATAAACCGATTAGGATGAGTTGTATGTGATTTCGTGATTTGACAGCTTTGCAATCGTCACTGCAGTAAGATTTAACAAAAAATAAGAAATGTTGCCCAATGCCCACCCTTCGTATCGACAGTTAAACAGTACGTAAAATGTAACCTATGTTTTTTTAAAGAAGTGCAAAATAGTCTTATTTCTAACAAGACAGTCATTTTTGATAAGTTTAAAGATCTTCGTTGATGCACCATGCAAACTATGCGACGGCTCCATTGAGAAAATTAACCCGAGTGAATTTTCTCAAAGGAATTTAATTTGCCTCACCGTTCCTTCACATTGAACATTATTTGAATGCACCCAAAATCTTATTATCTACAATTATAATTTGTTAATGTTATTCTAAATAGTGCAAGAATTATTAGATGTTCTCTAACTTTGTTTTTTTCTTACTGCCTACTTAATATACATGTAACTCTAATGTAGCTAGATAGATATTATCATTTATGTATGTTATGTAATATCACATATCTGTATACAGATTATAAGTAGTAAATGAATATTAGCCACTAAATTAATTAAGCAAATATAACTAGGATTCTTTATCTTTAGTTAGCATGATGATGTTTCTACAAATTGTTCATTGTTGAATGAATGAAAACATATGAGCGTGTCTTACACATTCTTGGCAAGACAAATAAAGTTGATGACAGTAAATTAACTTCAATATCCATTTCACCTAAAAGTTCTTTTCTAGATTCTATACAAATTAAAATTCGGCCTCAGGGAGATTTATATTGACGCATTATATTTTTAATTAATGACTTCGACTCACGGTTTCCATTATACTTAAACAGTATAAGATAATTGTATAAAGGCTAGTATTACAATAATAATATCATTAAACAGTCCAAGAGTTTGCTTGCATCATAAAGTATGCAGGTAGATTAATTATTATATAATAAGTAGGTAATTGGTAATAATGTACCCACTAATAAACTACGTATAATATTATCATTGAAACTAGCCACAGTGCTTAACATACTTAATTGGTAATTACGCTAACAATTTATAGCCCTACCGATAAGCAATAAAATAACTTACATATTCACGGTAGGTTACATTAGACATAATAAATTATCAGAACGAACGCAAGTGAGCGATTCAATTATCAGTATACGATAATGATAAGAAACCTTTAAACTTAATTAGGTACAATTCATAAATAGTCACCCTATGTTTTACTAGTTAGTAGCTACATATATACATTTTCATTAACCTAACCGTAATCTATCAATATACCGGTTACATTACCTTGTTTTATTGCGCAAGCAATAATTTCATTGTTTCTTCAAAAGTGTTCCTGCACATTTATAAAGCTTTTGCAAATTTAAGTACTGTCGGTAGGCATTTTGGCGATTTCCGTCATTCATTATTCATTAACCAACACACAGATGCGAGTACAATACAAACATACAGATCTGTTGAATATTGATATCTACACACTACACATACGTAGGTTACGTAATTTCTTAACTGGATTTTTGAATTAATCTAGTTTTAACTTACACATAACAGAAAATGACTACTTATTTAGAATAAATGTCAAACAAACTTGAGATGGTATTCTCCGGTATAAGTGTAGGATACAAAGGATGAGAGAGTTTAGTTCGATGTCGAACCTACATAAGAAAAGGGGTTGATTAGATAATTTTTTCCAATATGAATATTAGTGTAAATGATTATGGAATGTGAAAAAGTGTGGAAGAGATTTAATAACGTTACTTGCCAGGTAAAATTTGATTTGTAAGGTACATATGATGTGTTTTGCCATTATTTGCTACGAGTACCTTTGCAAGATGTAATATTATTAGAGAGGTAGCAGATCGACAAGGTTGATTTTTGGTTGAGTCATGTTAGCTGGGAAAAACGAACTTAGTTTGTCAAAAAGCTGACTTCTTTTTAGCATTTGGGCTTCCTCTTTAGGGTTCTTTGCCAAACTAGCAGACTCCTCCGTGATACTGAGCGAAACTGAATCTTCAGGCTCACCATCTTCATTATCCATGGAGAAGAGAAGTAGAGTCAATTTTTGAAACTATAGCACATCAGAGTGAAAATATATTAGAATTGGAAATTTTTACAACACTTACTTTACTTTATTACTTCCTCAGCGCTTTTAATTTTAAAGTATAAAAATTACCTCTTTGGTTTGTTGAGGATCTTCATGGTTGATTAGCTCAGACAACGAAGTTTGTAAATAAAACAGTGCACTAAGAGAATCTTTGAGTGCTAATTCTTCAAACCTTTGCTTACGCAACATAAGTTTACACTGTTTCAGCAAATCATCTTTCGTTGGTCTTATAAGTTTCAGTCTCCAAAAGTCGTCCAGTCTTAATTTCGGATCTTTCGTCCTACCAGGATTCCCTCCGAATAAATAGTGGGTCTAAAAATTAAGAATTTAACATTAGTATTGGACTCAAGTTTTAGTTACAGTAAAATTATGAATTACATAGTATTAGCATCAGAGTATTACAAATATACAAAATAATATTTTAAAATACAAACCTTAGTTACGTAATTGTAAACTAACTGGTGGGCAAAACGAGGTTGAGGGATAGGATCTAAATTTTGCATATGACTCCAGTTTTGGTCGATAGAACTATCATTTCTATAAACACATGTCCAGGATTTTCTATTTATGTCAAAGACCCAGAATGAATTTTGAACGTTTTCATCCCTTTTGTCTTTGTCTTTACTCAAACCCTATACAGAAAGATTACGATCAGATTAAAATGAATTCTATGCTAAACAAACATTCAAAACCGTACAACTTATGATAGTGCAAAGTAAATACAATTTATAGACTTACAGAAAAAATGTAGATTTCGTTCACTTCCGTGTCTATTGTTGCTCTCTGTGTAAATCCTGCAGCAGGGGTATTTTGAGTAGCTTTCTTAAAGCCATCAGAAATGTGATCCACTTCATCTTTGTCTACATTGTAAGACCAAAAGTCATTCAGGTACTCCTTAGCTCGTTGTCCGCAGAAAACGTATAGTTTTCTAAGGCCCTGTGAATTTAAAATTATAGTCATATTATGTAAAACCGTAACATGTAATGGTCAGATATCAATAAATTATTTCTTTTTAGCTCACCTCGTGAAAAAGCATACTATGCCCCACTCTAGATCTAATTGAATTTTTTGCTGGTTTTGGGCTGCCAACGTCACTTCTTAACAAGGTCCATGTGTTAGTTGGGATGTGATAAGCGTAAAGCCCAGAATACAACAATTCGGAATTAGCTGAAGAAGGAGAACTGCCCACAAAAGCTAATCCACCATTGCCATCGTCATTTTGCGGGGGCTCACGATCGTTATTGTTGTTTGGATTGCGAGGATTTGCTACAAGGTTCTCCGGCATACCAGGAGGATCAATACCCACTTGACGAACATTGGCTACAAAATGAGGCTCATCACTGTTGCGATTTATTGCGGGAAGGCCGGGACCTTCATTTTGTTCGTTTAAGACAGGAATAGCATTGGCATTCAGGGAGAAAGTCAAACTGCAAAATAGTAATTAGAATGTTTAAAAGGGTGCTCTAGTTTTATGTATATATTTGAATTGTTAAACGTTTGTAAAGGGTTGCTTACTTGTTCTCACTGGTTAATATGCGACCTCCAAAGACATAAATAGTTTTTCTTTCATTGTCAATACTCATTTGATGGTCGAAGATCAGTTGGGGTCCTCCTTCTGCCGCAGTGTCCTCTAAAATATTAATTATGTACTATTTACTCGTAATCTTTATGTGTACTATGAAAATAAATCTTCAGGATTGTTGTTCTCTCACCAGAAATTAAGCTCCACTTATTCGTCCGGATATCGTACATGTAGAAGTCACTCTAATTAAAGAACGAATACGGGCAATAAGTCATCTGAATTGATTTTTATAGTGTTAAATAATAGTTGCAAAATGTTTATCAATCGGTTACCTTAACCGTGTTACGACTAGGCCTATTTTGACTGTCTAAATAGCGACCAAGAGTAAAAATTTGCTTCTTTTCAGGGTACAGAATCATCTATGTAAAATAAAACAATTGCTATAAATGCTATTTAAAAAGACACACATCATCATTGAATATTATAAAAACTGTTTACCTTATGACACGAACGAGCACTTGGGCCACCCTGTATTAAACGCAATAAAAAAGATTATTAGACTAAATTGTCATGGGCATGGAATGCATGGGATCATGTAATAAGATGGCTTTTACCTCAGCTTCCGTGTTAGGGGTTATAAGGTCCCATTTTGACGCAGCGATGTCAAAAGACCAAAAATCAGCTAAGTCTTCATTTCCATTCCACCCTCCAAACAAATATATTATCTCCCGCTCACAGTCAATTACCATTTGATGACCTATATAGAAACAAATAAAAGTAATGACATATGGAAAATCGAAAATCTATCACCAATCAACAATATACAAAATTACCTCCTCTCATTCCAGGGCGACGGTCAGCTCCGGTAGAAGTGCTTGAATTGCTGCTACTAACATGAGAATATAATTCGGGGGCTATTGGGTTCCAACACGCTGTATAATCTTGATTGGCTATATAATCTTGGAAAAGATTTTTTTGTGCACACTGTTCCAAGAACTCTTCAGCTTTAGCATGATCACCCTCAATGACAAGTGTTTTATGAAGATTAGTCATTAACGGATGTTCTAGCTGAATTTTGGTTTTCTTCTGAAGTGATTCAAAAACTTCCAAATAATTGTTATCTCGTAAGTGCTTCAAGCAGACCCTAATCGCTTCCTTTTCCCGATACTGCAACAAAAGTATAGTATGACTACGAAACATTTCTCAACATTTGAGAGCAAAGTAAGAATACTGGGTACAAAATATTCATGTTTACCAAATTAAAACGTATGATTGCTGGTTGAACAATTTCAGTATCATCGAGGCCATTGAGTTCAACATACCAAATTGCTAAATACCACAAAATAATTATCAGTTTTCAACTTTAATTTTTTAAATTATTTAGTTTAGTTAGTGTATAGCAAAAGAGCCTTACAAAAATTAAAAGAGGGTCCCCAAGATTGCAGCGGCACAATTTTTATAAAGCGTGTTGGGAACGGATATCCGTCAATCTTACATTTAAGGGCAAATGTCTCCGGACTGCTGTCATTTTTTAAACCGCTGTAAAAGATAATTGTTCAATATAATTTACGATTCAGTTTCATAATTACGGAATGAAACCGAACGTGTTATTGCTGTTTTACTAACCTTTCAAGAAGTTCTATCATATTATCTTCCAAAAGACCACCAAAGATTTTAAACTTTTTCAGATTGCAAACGTGAGTCTTTTCAAATTTTCCAAACGTAATTGTTTCCACTATTGAGCTTCGTTTCAGCTTCAGCACTAAAAACTACAAAAATTGCCCAGTTCCTTATATGTTCACTTATTTTTATTAAGAGATTTATTCAAAAGTTGGCATCCACTACTGGGAATATTAATTACCGAAATTACCTGAGGAGGCGAGTTGGATTCTGAGCTCCATCGAGATGATTGGTCTTTAGGTCGGTCCTCGAGTATGTTCCTGGTTAATTAATAAAAAGAGGAAATCATTTACAGGGCTATCTTATATATATGTATTATTGAATTGGTCATTAATGTAGTTTTCTTACTGAGGATAATATGTCGAAGAGAAACTGGAGCACTTGTTTATAGAAAACGTTAGTTTGGTGGAAGAAGTGGACGAACTGCTACCGAAAGAAACATTGGGTGAAACATTTGCCATTGCAGAAGCATGAATCCAAAAGCCTAAAACCTATATACAACTGGAAAGACATAAATATCCGACATTTAATAATCCACTTATGACTTTAAATTGATAAGTACTATGTATTAGAAAAATGTCGAATACCTTTCCAAATCTCAGAGATAATATCTATTACGTAGCAATGAGTTTTCTATTCAAACTGTAACTTCGGTCCATAAACGAGTTGCTACTTGCTATCTTGAATGTATCCACATCCGGAAGGTACCTTCCTCTTCATCTGTTTTCCATTACAGATCATTCCTTATTGAAATCTGAATTAATGTCAAATGTGACTAACAGATGCAATGTAATAGTACTACTTCCACTTGGTTCGGCACAAAATGTCTTGTATTCTGTCAAAATTAACTTTATATTAGTACACTTATATTAATATTACTTACATTTATGTACTTCTAACTTTTTCCTTAGACTGCTACATAGGCAATAGATGATAGAGGACATTAAAGATAGAAAAAACAGATACTTTATATTTTTACATTACTAGTTACAAAACTAAATTAATGTAATCTAGAAAGTCAGCTGATTTAATATTTATTCACAATTAAGCCGTATTCTTGAAACCACTTGAACGAAATAAAATTGGTAAGTTAACCTCTAGCAATTTACGGTTGTCAACATTTATTGGTATCGGTTTGGCATTATTGTTAAGTTGTATATTGCAAAATAATGTAAATACACTAAAAGAGTGTAAAAGTGTAACACAGAACTTGACACTTTGACTTTGCGAATCAACAAATTGCGCAATCACAAAGATAACAGTGAAGGCTACTAAACGATATATATTTACGATATACACATTACAAATACTATCATACTGCCAACTGTGCCAACTAACATGTAAAGGTTATCTTAATCTGATCAAATCCAGCTTAATTCTATGCTAAATGCCAAAGCTAAACTATTAAAATTGGTGTGTGTACACGAAATAGTTTAAAAGTGTGATTCCAAAAAAGTTAAAATGTAATGTTTATTTAAACTTACCAACTTAGTGCATAAATGAGGACTGTAGTAGTTCCACTTTTTAACTTAAAGCAGCTTTTGTTGTAAAAGTTAATATTGATGTAACATTGTCGTCTATTTGCTAATTTGTCGCGTCTAGGCGGTTTTAAAGCCGTGTATTAAAGGACATACATGGCTGAATTGCTTCACAATTCACATCACACAGGTTTGCTTTGCTTGCTGAATGCAAAGGAGAAAGAGAAGTACAAGTAGTGAAATGTATGCATTCAAAATGAACTGCGAAAAAACATGTAGGAAAGTCAGCGGGCAACAACAACCGCCAATTAAATTCTTGCCATGATTTAATATTAAGAGCTTGCTTTTCTCTCTCTCTCTGAAAATCTGGAAGAAAGTTCATTCTTAAAATAATTTATTGCGTAAAAACTTAATTGCATGTGCATAGGTAAGTAGTCTAATTAATTTCTTTGGATAATCAAGTAATGACATGACAATTTCCTAGTATAGTAAATCTTTACATATTTAGTAAAACATTTTACTTCCAACATACATATAACTACGTAGATTTACTTTACAGAGATTCAATATATGAAACCATAGAAGAAAGTGCATAAGATACTACTTTCACCCTTGACTTTCACCATTCATACCGACAAACTATATTTGATTATAATTACATTTAGGTACTCATAGTTTATATTTGTATGTATAAAAGACATCCAATCCGGGCTAATTACTCCAAATGCTCTTACTTTATATACATTTATATTATTAATTTAATTACTCATACTTTACTCTATCTGTACTTTAATTAAAGATGCTATGATAATTAATTCATTGAAAGAAGAATGTATAGATTATAGGACATCTCCGATTATTATTTTATTATTACGTCACTTCTAACTCATAATGATAAAATTGAACATTCATTTGATTGACAAAAAAAAATAATTATGCAATGACAATGCCTTAAGAATGCTTTCCGTATTTCATTCGCTTTTTGAACTTAGTCGGGTTAATCCCGTACGCGCGCAGTCTATCATCGTCAACTGGAATATGAGGAATTTGTTTCGAAGAACCTGTTTGCTTTCTCTTTTCATTGAATGCTTTCTTTTTCTTATTTTTCTTTTCTACGTCGTCACTTTCATGTGGCCGCTTTAGATTCTTCTTCCCACTTTTCCCGTCCATCGACTCGATCTTGGCATTACGTTCCATAGACTCCAGAGCAACACTTATCTTTTCTACTGTTCTGCTTTCACCTACATGTGGATCTACTTTCTCCTCTTTTATTTGAACGTCTTCAAAATTTACAGATCCGTTTGATTTGTTTTTCTTCTTTTTCTTCTTTGGTTTGGCAGAGGTATTGATATTATTGTCTTGTTCTGATGGAAGTTCAATTTTAACTTTAATGTCCTCTTCAACATCATTTAGAGTTGGCTCATCAGGTTCTGTCTGTGCCTGACAAATATTCTTCTGGGTCTTATTTTTCTTCTTTCTCTTCCGTTTCGATTTAGAAGATTTCGATTCTTCTTCAGTTTTCACTTCGTCAGGTTCAGCTTGGTTTCTGCAAGTAAATAAAGATAGCATTTTACCAATGTCATATTCATATGTATACTCATAATGTCAAATATTTATAAATGAACATTAAATGCAAACTCACGACTCGTCATAAAGTGAGGATAATATTCGCTTTTTACGCTTCAAATCAGCAGCCTTTTTCTTATAAGCTTGCAACTCATATGCCTCTTCATCTTCATTACGATACTGAAATGTTTTCTTTACTGATGCCCATTGGTTCAATTCATGATCTGGAGCTTTCAATATCTGAAATTGAAGCAAATACGAATTACACTACTTATCATACATTTTGTAACATAAATATATACTGTGTTAAAAAGAATATTCAGTTTTTCATCAGTTTGATGTAAGAAAAATAGTAATACCTCGTCTGTTGTTAGCCCAAAGTCATTGGGAGTGACTTTCCGATATTTAAATCGACATGGCATATCACCTACAAGATCTTCGAAGTCAAGTTGATAATATTCATCGAAGTACTGCTGAAAGGTTTCATGGACTCTAGGATCGAATTTTGGCTTCTTCTTTTCTAGGGCATTCAAAAACACGGATGGCTTTATTTTGCGACTTCTTCTTTTGGAAGCTTCGATAAGTTCATTGACAACGTCCTTGCTATTTGTTCTTTTTGATGATGAGGGTTTATCATAGTCAGCGTCCATCTACATAAAAGAACATAACAGAAGTTAACTACTACGCTAACACTGACATACGACATACTTGGCATAAAAAAACTACGGAATAGTTGAGATTGAGCTTACGTTTAAATCTGTATTTTCGTTATCTGCAGCTTGTGATTGATGCTTCAGTTTCTTTTTTTGTTTCTTAGTCAATGGCATTTCGGGCGGTTTATCTTCAGTGTTTTCTTCCTCGGGCATCCATTCGTCCCAATTGGCTGTAAATTTAATGAGAAATCTTAATTATGTGATAGGGCAACGTAAGCCACTGCAGTTAGAAATACAATAAAATATACACCACATATAATACTACATAGACTATTATCTAGTCTCTGCACATGTTAATTGCAAATACCTTCATCCAGCTCTTCATCTGACGGAAATACAGGCTTTTCATCATCAGCGTTACCATAATAGTTGTCACTAAATAATTGACTCATTCGTCTATCATGTTCATCAGGATCGAAGTCTCCATCAATATCGACATCATTTACAGGAAGGTCAGGGTCTCCGGTGATTTCTTGCAATTTCTGCAACTTCTCAAAAATTTCCTTCCTTTTCATGGATTTAAATCTCTGAATCTCATCTCGCTTTCTTTCCTTTTTGCTCTCCCTCTGTTCCTTCAAAAGTTCTCTCTGTTTTTTTCGCTTTTCGTCCGCACGACGCAACGTTTCTGCCACAGTTCGGGGATAGCGTTTTATCTATAAAGTTTTCAAATAAAGTTATTCAGTTAATTAACAAACATATTTCTTCTCTTAAAATGAGTAATACTCATTATATAAATGTTATTTTACTCACAAATTCCTGATCTGGTTCTTCATATCGAAAGTTATACTTGTGCTCAAACTTTTCTCTCTCTTCTTCAAACTTTTCGTCGCCAGAAAGTCCTCCTTCATCGGAGTCGTGGACAATTTCATCATATGTAGGAATATATTCAGCTTTCTTTTCTTCTTCTGGGACCTCATATCCTCGATTTAAGACGTAATCTCGTAGAAACTTTTCATCTTCGGGTAATGTAGGGCTACTCCAGATTTCTTTCAAACATTGCATTTCTTTTACACCTTTGTTTGATTTTTCGTCGATATTGTCCAACTGGCCTTTAAGCCAAGAACGGTAGTCATTTTCTTCTTGCTCTTTCTCGGAAGCTGTGACAGTTCGTTTACGTAAGAGTGTACCGTCTTCATCATCCGAATCAATATCTTTCAAAACATCTGAGAATCCCTTTTTTATGTTACTTAACTCCTGGTAGTAAGGTAAATCTGGTTTGGCTTTGTTTTTAATAGCAAAATTAGTATTCTCATCCTCAGGAAATCCGTCTGCCTGCTCCTTCAAAACCATTTCTCTGTCATGATCTTTAAGCAAATAAGGTTTGTTGTCCTTCTTCTTTGATTTATTCCCACTATCGCCATTTTCTTCGGATTTCTTCTGTTTATCAGCGTTTCTTTCCTTAAAAAATTTGCTAGACTCGTCGTAAATACGGGAGTCCTTATTTTTCAACAGAGACAGTGTCCTAAGGAATTCTTTTTCTTTCTCTTCGTCGAAGATATCCGAATCGTCTGAAGATGAGCTTTCGGAATCATCTCCTTCCAAAGCATCTGCTCCATACCTATCTTTCACTGTAATATAAATAATATTTAAAATCATAGTATTACTCTTATGAGTAAAAAAACACCATAAATATATATAGTGTTAGCTAATTAGCAAAAACAATATTTATACTTACATTTCTGGGTTTCTTCGGAAGATCTCCATCGATCGTAGTTTTCGGCGTAGCTCTTATTAATTTTAAGCTCATTACCACTACTTCCCTGCTGATTTTTGCCCACGTTGTTATTTCTACCACGAGGAATCTCACCTTCTCCTTCGTATTCGTCGTCTGAAGAATCCAACAGCTTTTTATTTTTGAACATCTTTATATTTTCACTTCTTGCACGAAGCTACAAATATAGAACGAAAAAAATACAAAAAAAAATGCTGCCGAATTAAAATTTGTAACTGAAATGCATTTAATTTTGTTAAATGTTTACTCAAAACAATGTGACAATTTGGCAAACTTTAAAAGTTATGCCCCACAAGCACAATTTATCCAACGCTGTATCTAATCCTACACCACACTCTCTACACTCTACAGCTACACAGACTTCAGAAAGACTTTTACACACGTGCACTACACATCGGTAGAAATTACTGACACGCAAAAGATGTTTTGAAAGTAGATTAAAGTTAAAGTGTTTACTCTTATTAATTTAGCTATAACTGTCAACTGTACTTGTATGTAAATATCTGTCATTAACTCTGCAATATAACACAATTAGAAGATCTAAAAGGTACACATTAGTGTCAAAACGAGCTATAATATAGTCAAAATTTACAATTTTGTTTGAAATCTAATATAACATAACATACTTGCTATCTAATGCTTACTACCTGAAATATTACACGGTTCTAATTCTCATCTACAATAAAAATTAACATTTTTTTTCAATTACCATTGTAAATGGTATTTTCCTAGTTTGTGTAGTATCAGATAACTTTGGAATGCTTTCTCTTTGTACATAGATACATAATTTAAAACTTTCACAAATACTTTCATTGCGATGTGACAATGTAAAAATGCAGCATAATATATTCTATGCACAAGTAAAATGTATAACCGCAATGCAATAACATTAAATGAAAAGTATTTAGTAATTGAAAGAGTGTAGATATAAATATTAATCTAATATGTAAATTAATTTGATTAGGCGGATCTATCATATTTGAAGAGACAAAAATGGCATCGATGACAAAGATCGCAACATTGACACCAAAGGCTACTTGCCTCTTTCTGTGTGATATGCAAGAAAAGTTTCGCCCTTCCATAAAATACTTCGCAGAGATTGTACATAACTCTTCAAGGCTATTCAAGGCTTCCCGGATTCTAAACATGTCAACTATTGTAACGGAACAGTATCCCAAAGGTATGTTTAACAATCAGATTCTACCCCATATCACAGTGGCGTAACTTTGTTTATTGCACTTACATATCCATCAGCTCTATAACAAAATTAAAATGTACATGTTTTTAATAAGTTTTTTAAAATCTAGGTTTAGGAAGAACTGTAGCTGAACTAGGGATTCAAGAAGCATCTATCGTTCCTGTGGAGAAAACCAAATTTTCAATGTGTGTACCCCCAATTGTGGAGCAGTTGCAAAAATCTTCCGAAATCGATTCTATTCTTATTTGCGGAATTGAAGCTCACGTTTGTGTACTGCAAACAGCTCTTGACCTTAGGTCTCGGGGATATAAGGTCTTTGTGGTTGCTGATGGTTGTAGTTCAAGGGGTCATACAGAAAGGTACCTATTTATGTCATAATACAATTAGTCAAGTTTCATTCCTAAAAGCTACTACATTAAACATACATAACAGTTCAATAACCGTATTTTGTCTTTGACCAGGAAATTCGCCTTACGCATGATGGAACAAAATGGTTGTTGGCTAACTACTACTGAAAGTGCCATTTTGTCACTCGCAGGGGGCAGTTCTCATCCAAATTTCAAAGAAATTCAAGCCATCATTAAGCCATTAAGCATGGACACTGGATTAGAAAGCTTTTAGGAGTCGAAGTGTCGTAATAATCACATTAGGTTTACAAAAATTGCATATTATTTACTTATATATCCTATGTATGCATTCAGTGCCAATATTTTTCAAGCAGCGAATCCTAACTAAGTAAAAAGGAAATTATTCACCTAATCTAACATGACCAGATGTGATACAATTAGAAATATACAATATTAGTGTGTATAAATCTTCAATAAATATTTTTGAAACAAAAGATATAACATTTTTAATGTAACATTCAATGCAATTGTGGCCACTCATTGAGATCCTATGTACTGTAAGCAATTTTTAAGTTGTCATAGGCAAATGTACACATAAACTTTCCCTTACAAACTAAAATTTATATGGTGAAAGCTGGAGAAAGCTTATGGAAGGTTTAGTATGAAACTTTCTATTGTAAGCATCGGCCAGTATTTCACTAAATTTTCCATACAATTAGTCCATGCCATATCATCAACAATATTGCAATATCAATATCATTTTCTTAAGTGGACATTTTTCATCGCCCAATTAAAATACTAGAAAAATAGTTTACACATTGCAGTACTCCCGTCATTGACGCATATCTACATGCATTCCTACTTCATAGAAAGCTCATTAAAATTTTAAAAGAAACTTAAACCCATTGACCCACTTTGAGGGCAAATAATTTTACTTATGCCTTCAAATGTTGCTTTTCTGTAGTACTCTACAATCATAAATGTACTTTGAGAAGACAAGCATAGTGAAAGTTGGGTAAAGGGCATTTACCTCTTTCCCTTATTGATATAGGCACCTGGAATGATAGTGCCATTGACTGCTCTAAATTGTTCTTGGATAGGATTTACTGGGCTAGAACAAAACAGAATATGTAGAGCCATTATCCCTCACTGTAATAAATAGGTTACATTCGATACATTGATATCTATATTAATATCTGCTTGCTATGTGGGAGGATAGTGTGGGGTTCGCCATCATAGTACCTATGTTGTTTTAGGGCTGTGTCTATGTGTCTCTTTGACATTTGTTGCAATGTTGCAAACTCAAAAGAAAAAATTGACAAGATTAAATGTGTATTCTTTTTAGCTGTGCTTGTCACTTACTTAGTTGAAATATCATACCTACCTAAACTTTTCAAAGCATGTCTTTCTATTGGAAATCAATAGTTCAACCAAATCCGCATTACTTTATTGCATTTAAGCTTTACATAGTATTAGTAAGCATTTGTATGTCTGATGAAAGGTTCCTGTCTTAAGCCAGTAAACACTTAATAACCACAGTACATGAACATACGGTAAGTACGTCTATATTAAGTAGTTAAGCAGTTCTAATAGCGATGGTACATTTTTTACAAACACGGTTTTTATCCATGGGATATACAATGTGAATTTATTAAATAGACAGTTACACAATAGAATGATTATCTAATATTGGTAAAAAGTACCTAAGTGCATAAATAAATATTTAATCTAATTACTAGAGATAATTTCATGGAACCCAATGCAGTAGGACAATATTCGTTTCAAGGCATGAATATTTAACATGAATATGTAATTAAAATATCTAAATAGTTCTAACCTACCTAGATAATGAGAGCATGTTGTTAATTTATGGGGAAGCACTTACATAAAAGTAAGTGAAAGCAGAGAAAGTGACTTCTTTATCCCTCACCTTTACATTGCGTTGTGTTTCGCAATATACTTCTACATATTGCATAGACCACAGGTAGTATCATGATTTTGTAATGAAATTCAATCAATCAACAAAATTCGGGAGTTATCCAATGCGCAAATACAAAGCAAAATATACCGATTGTCCAGTCTTCCACTCCTGTAATCTAGTAAATGTGACATACTGTCCTTTATGGCGATTACGTAGTACATACTTATGTATCCGCAGTTAGTAGGTTATTCTGTTTACACTCTAACTTCAACTGCTATCAAAATGTCATCCTTCTGTCTTACTACGTACGTATGGTTATATACTATTTTATATTTAACAACCTGCTTGTTTGTACTGTACACGACACGGGTCTGTCCAGTCTGTCTATCCATAATTTATGCAAGTATCGTTCCTTCTGATTTGAATGTAGGCTAACTTTTGCTTGGTACGCACACGAAAGCTTTATAGAGAAAGAAACGTTACGTAACACATACCATGGCATTACCACTTGGAAAATTTTGATTATATTTACTTGAGAATATTGTCATCACTTTATATTTATACATGGGTGGGCCTGTCCTAATTAATAAACTAAGTAAACTCACAGCGTTTACTTTGCAATTTAGTTTGCGTCAATTAAAATCATATTAACTTCTCACGGCATATTTTGTTAACTTAATAGCTATACATTGGCAAGGTCAAGTAAAAATTACGAAGGTAAAAATCATTCCGTGTTTACAATATTGGGAATAATTTCTATAGTAGTTACGACGGTACCCAGCCTGTAATTTTGAAATGTAAGTTGTATGTTATAAGGTAACTTACATTTCCGACATATGAAATATATGTACCTTCCAGGGCAAGCATGAAATGCTCATAAAAATTTATACCTAGTGAATAATGAAACTGTATTCGTATAGAGAGGCACAAGAAAGCAATTGCACATACACATGACAAACTTTCTCCACGTGGTCTCTTTTTCTATCTTCTCATGAAATGTTCATGAATAAAATTTTCCTGGGCTTTGATTGTAAAAATTAGAATTGTACTGAAAGAAATAACGGGAATTGAATTCAGTGTACTGTAGTATCGTTGCAGATTCCATAATTATTAAAATATTGAAAAAACACCTCAATTAAATCCAAGATCAAAAACAGTGGTTAATAATTGAGCATTGAGGACGTTATTTCAATTTATTTCATGAAAATACATAGTAAAAGTATTATTATCCAATGTCAAATAAATTTTTGTCGCCCTGTAATGGTATTAGCAAACTCCTTTCCTTTAGCAACATTTTTTAGCCATCGGACAGGTAGACTAGGACACGTCTCGTCAACATTTCTATTTAATTTGGCGCTTTCGACATGTGAGGAATGCATTTTATGTCGTTAGCTTTTCTACGGTGATACTGGCAACACAACTCCATAATACATGGAAACCTGCTAGTTAATAGCTCTTTGCCAAAAGACACATGTCTCGGTACCATATAGGCAAACCATTTGGGTAGTATTTCCCATTTACGTATCAAAATGGAGCACTCCGTCGCATCGGTAAAGCCCCATTAAGCTAAGCTCGATCGAGTGTCTTTTGTTGCTTCTGAATATCAATATTTTTCTATCATGCTTGGTAAACTTTACAAAGGCAAAGTGTTTAAGTTCCAGGCCAAAGTCCATTCCATTGGATGCCATGCGTTTGATATTTATGTATACTGACAATAAACATGACGATACTCTAAGGATGGACATGAATGATACATTTCTTACATACCTTGCCTATACTGAAGTTGTAAGTAAAGGTATGTCCATATCAAATACCTATGTACAGCTATTATAGATTACACTGCCCACTCCACTCACACATAAACCTTATAGTTATTCACATAGGTTCACAAGTTTGCATTAAATTTGGCAAATGTTAAAGTACAAACTACAAACCCCTTTGCTAATGCCCGTTTCCTCTTCCCTCCTCCATGTCACACTGTTAAATGAACTCCGTAAAGTAAAGCTTTTGTAGACAGTGTCCTTCAGCTTCAGTCACTTTCAGGTGCGCTTATTTCAACACACCTAATAATTTTTCCTAGACTGCTATTTCCTAATTAAACGATATAACTATAACGGTTCATTATTTTAAAGTGTTTGCACCTTCAAATGGGAAATACAGCTTCACGGCATGACACAAGATACTACAATGCAGTGGCTCAAAAAGTGTACTAAGTTCTAAGTATTCCAGAGAAAGTGAGAAAAGATAATTTATCATTGTCATGTAATTATTTAATCCTTTGGAAATGTGTACAGTGTACGTATCTCAATGTGGACATACAATATACGAGTAGCATAAATAATACAGGAATACAACTCAAATTTTGTGCTGCTGTTCTGGATTCAATTCATGAGTTTAGAATGTACGTTTATACGTAAGAGAAAGTGAAGTGAAAGCAGTGAAAATTCGAAATTGAAATTACAGATTAATCTGCAATTGATTTGATTACTTAATTTGACAATGATTTAAAGAATTGCATAAATGCAGCCATGGCTAGGCGCTGGAGCCTCTATAATGAGTCACGCATGTAATTGCTATGCATAAATAAGTGCTGCTATAAGCTATTATAAAGATTATTGCTTTCCCTACTCAAGAACAGCAAATAAAAAGAGTTTTCATCAAATGCTATTCATAATCCACAAATACTTACTGATATATTAAATTTTTGCATATACTACTAGTATCAATATGGGATCCTTGAGCCTTGAATATACTGACAACTGATCGGAGGTGGTCCTCAATAAAATACAAACACTAAATAATATGTGAGTCATCAATTACCCATTAGGATAGATAGTATTTCAGGTACATAAACCATACCATTTCCCACACAGACTTTGTCCTAGCCGTATGGCGACGAGAAGGCTTTAGGAGAATATCAAGTGAATGCTAAGGCTGCGTTAAATGTTTTTGCACTGGACGGAAAACCTTGATATATGGTGTCTAAGGCAGTTATTACCTATGGACAATTACTACAATGCCCATTTACTGTGTGGTTTCCACAGAAAAATTTATTGATTGATTAAAGTGTTACCTCATATCATTCAACATTCGATTTCCCATTCTTTCGCGTTTGTCCTTCTTTCTCCTTTTTGGTGAACTACTACATCAGGTATACATATATCTATATGGTATACCATACAAATGGATACAATATACAATACAAAACAGGAAAAGCTTGTGAAACTGTTTAGGTATTTAAACTTACTGACTGTTCTATGAATAGAAAATGTAGGTGTACACAGTAAAGGACTTATGATACTGAACTTGAACATGGAAATCGTACTGTATTACTGGAATTTATTGGTATGGTAGGTATGTGTGCATACGTGTATTATTTGGAATCAAATACCTACACATATATATGTAATACATCTGACACAATGCAAATTTCAACTTTACGTTACATACTGAATTACCTGCATGGAAGAGATACAATGGAAATGGAAAAGTTTGGAAGAAATATACCTTGATGGGGTTTTAGGAATAAAAGACCATCTATCTGCTATATTAAAGTAAGAAATGAAGTGCGTCAGCAATTTTTACTATTAAAAGTAAGCACACACATATTACACAATGTGACGAAAGTTTGTAACAAAGACTAAACTAATCATGACATGAGTAATAATTATGTACTTACGTAATACTAACTTTGTTATGAACTGTTATGTCAATGGGTTGATAATTAACAAAGAAAATGGAATTCGGGTTTTGTCAAAATTTCTCCAGTATATTCTCATACAATAAAGAGAAGCCTAAATAGAACTTAAATAACTCTCATCATATAAACTCTCATCTCAGACTCAGATACTGAAATAGATGTACTTTCAAGTACACAACATATAAGTGATAAGAATCACGTCCTGAAACTGCTAATGGCAAAATCGGTGCCATGATTCCGTCCCTGAAATCACCTTCTTCAGAGTTATTAATTTCTGCGTACTACTATATTACTATCGGCCCGTTGAGAACCATTGTGATACTCCAACTAAATATTTCCTGTATTCATCAAGAGCTTTCAAAATTAAGCGAACATTCTTTGATCACCGTATGCAAACTCTCAAATACAATGAGCAAAGGAGCAATTGCCGAAAATAAAATTCAATCTAATTCTAATGGCGATGTCAACAAAACAAAACGGAGAAACAGTCTTAATAGTGCAGAATACACTGTTGATCTACATAAGAATGGAACCATCTTGAATGGGGGACTTCCCCATGCAAATCAGAATGGAGGAGCTTTTATGGGGTTTGGACATTCCGACAATAATTCGACTAACAATGCAATTACTAACGCTCCATCCAGACACGCGTTTATTGAGCCAAATGTCTACGCTGGGGGAAGAACCATTAATGCAAAGCGTCACAGAAAGCACAAAAGATCAAAAACTCCCGATTTCAGTAAACAAAATGGAAAGACTGAAGGTGCTACTCCACAATTCGACTCGATTCTTAGCAGATTAGATTATAGCATCCGAGCTCAGTTTGGGGATTGGAATGACGAGGAAGATGAGAAGCCTAAAAATAGTATTCGAATTACTCAACCCCCTCCTCCAATCCAGAATCAGAAACATCAACATCTTCACAAAAATAAAGACCCTTACGGACCAAGTAGGATTTCTCCAATTATCCCCGCTCCTGGCAATTACATGAATGGCTCTAGTAATGGAATCAATGGGGATTTTAATGATGTGAACGATTTTCTAAGTCTACCCAGGTTGTTCAAACCCTATGATAATGTAATGAAAAGCAACAAAGTTCTAGTTAACGATCCCGTTTACAAATTGAGCAAGGACAATAATGATCCGAACTCTATTCTAAGTCAAGCCAAAAGAACTTTGACGCAGGTGGGGGGTGCTGCGGATTCCTCGGGTTCATCCAGTAACAATATGTGTCATTAGCTACCTCTTAATTCATCATTAGGTATTTAGTATAAGTAAATACAGATTTAATTCGTTAATCAAGTACCTTACATCAATTTAAGTACCTAATAATGTTTAGCTTATTAATTTAGCTAAGCCTTTTAAAATCTAAGCTGTGAGTGAGTTTTCTGATATGTACGAATATTTACTACTAAAACACTCAATAAGAAATGCCAAGGAGCACGAGCAATATGTTTTTGAAAATGTAATGCATCATATATTTATACTACTTTATTGTCAGATTACAAATGTGATAAGACAAGGAACATATCTAAGTAATACTAAGTATTTATGTCAACAAAGTTTGTTTGTTAGGAATATTATGTTTGTTTGTGTAGGAAATAATAATTAATTTTCTCTTAAATTTTTTGTTTACCAGTAATTTTGACCATACGTACGAAAGATTTATATCACGCAGACAGACACGGAGCTACCTTATTAGAAGTAATTAAAGATAGGCAGACAACAGTATGGCAAATGAATATAAACTCCAGAGTCCAGAAATAGAATACTATTTCTGGAGAAACTATTATGCTAGAATGCTATGTAAAGAATGAGGAATGTATTTTGTTAAAATTACAGCTACAGCTACTTTCATAAGCCCTGCATTATACTTATTAGTACTTAATTTTGTCTGCAAATTGACAGAAACGTTTATGTAATGTACCCCAATGGGATATACTAGGTATGTGTACTATATTTGCATACTACTGCCTATTTTGTAAGTTACAGTCTGGCATAAAGAATTTTAATTCTAGGAACTGTGTCGAATATTGCAGATTTCAATCATAGTGATACAACAAACTACGAAAATATATTAAATAAAATGTTTTAAACTATAATGATTACTATCTCGAGCATTTTCCTCATAAATATATATAAATATATATCAACTACCGATTAATTTCCTCTTTAAAACTACAAGCATTAGTGTCGTAAAACGGTTAGAAAGGGTATGAATAAATAAATTAAAGTTAACCTTTAAAAAGACAGGCCATATTATATATTATAAACAGTAGCGGTAGTACTATATTATTCTGCAGGTCATTTTCCGATTGCCATTTCATATTAGAAAGCATCGTTGAATTTTTTAGATTTGCTAAGAAACAATTCTCGTAGATATTTATGTTCATGAGCTGTGAGCTCAAACTTAAGATTATCTTAAGATAGTCGATGAGAGATTTAGCAAATTCTGTTACAAGATGCTACACATGCAGTTACGTTACACTACAATGTTATCTTGAATATACATACAATAGAACATGAAAGATACTAGTTGATCAATCTATACGTAATATACTTGAATGGGCAGATAAAAAATTAAAATTCAAGGCCACTTCTCAGGACAAGTTCACTAGCTGCTTTATTTCTGCTAACCAAAAGCAACACATGTATTTTGCCTTTAACTAATGCTATAGAGAGATTCAAGCAAAACATGTCATGATACATAGCTATTAGACTGGTATGCATGAATGGAGCTTTTTGCTTTACCCTGTTCTATAGCATCATCAATATCAACCAACTACAGATAAATACATACATACTCGTATTATACTGGATATATTCCGCATCTGACATTTATACATACTTGAGTACAATTGTACATCAATACAAAGACTAAAGAATATCAATAAACTCGTAATAATGTAGGTGTTAAGTTCATCTTCTAAAATTTTATACCGGTAAACAGCAGAGCGAACCAAAATCATTACTAAATAAATAACTAGGAATATTATATCGGTACCTGAAGTGCTGTTACGCAGATAAAGTTCAGGATTTTCTACATATTCAATAGAATTTAGAATGTTATCTATTATTTTAACATGGGCTGTAGGTATTCTTGTAACTATATATATCCTGGTAAGAAGGAAGCCAGAAAATTATCCTCCAGGTAATATTTCGTATCAAAATTATTATTTCCTTTACACATAAGAAATCAATTCTTATTCATGTCCCTACATTCTACATATTTACATATTAACACATTTACAGGTCCAATTTCTTTCCTCTTCATTGGCAATATCATTCAACTTCTATGGGCAAAATTTCTATACGGGAGAAAGGGAGGGTTTAAGTTAATGCAAAAGTACAAGGCAAAATACGGAAAAATATTTTCTTTCGATTTAGCATCATACAAGTAAGTGACAATTCAATATATATATACTATTTTATGCCATTTTATTGTAACGTTTGTGGCTTCTATTTGTTATTGTAGCGTTTTAGCGTAGCTCTAACCTCGGTAATACAACACGAAAGCTATTCAGCAAAATCAATGCGAAACTTGTCATATGCATGCAGTGACAGAAATATTGAGTAAAATTATATTCAAATTGACATTTCGTTTCGATTCATGGTTTTATTTGCAATTTGCAGAGTTATCGTTTTGAACGATCACGTTTTGGTTCGGGAAGCATGGAATAACCCGTTGCTAACTGGAAGGCTTAAACTTCATGGAGCAGCTGCTAGAACTGGAGGAGTCATTAGAGGTAAATAACATGACATGACTATGTAAATATACCGTAGTAGGTACTACTAAATAGTAGTTATACATAAATAAAAATTATTTACTGTATAAAGTGCTACTTACATAACTGCAAATTATGTATAGGAATTTGCATATAAATCGTAAAGCCTACTAATACATACAACTACGATACGATTATTTGTAAATGCGTTAAATAAGTACTAAAGGGATATTAAATAATTTTATAGGAATATTGTTGCAAGATGGAGAGGAGTGGCAGGAACAGAGAAGATTCACTTTAAGGCATCTCAGAGACTTTGGCTTTGGAAAAAAATCAATGGAAAATATTATTTTGGACGAAGTTTTAGAATTAATTGAAAGCTTCCGTAAGGATTTAGGAAAGCCTATTACTACGCAAAATAGATTCAATATTGCGGTACTGAATTCATTATGGTCTTTGGTAGCTGGACAAAGATACAAGCATGATGATCCCGAAATGGTTGAAATTATTGAAGGAATGTCACGGTATGAAATCTTCTTCACATGCCCCCTAATTAATTACACATTAACATTTAAAATTATTATGACATGAATATTTTCTATACGTATAGATTAATGAAGCAAGGAGCTGGTTTGGTATTTTTTATGCCTTGGCTAAAGAAAGTAGCTCCTAAGCTGTCAGGATGGGAAAGTTACATCAAAGAACTTCCACAAGCATATAACTTTCTTGAAAAGTTTGTAAGAAACAGACTAGAAACCTACGATGGCAGTACCCCTCCAGAGCATTTCACAGATGTTTACATTAATGAAATTAGAAGAACCACGGATATTAATTCTAGCTTTTACAAAGAACGCGGAGGTAAATTAAATAGCAGAAGTTACCTTACAATTACAGACTTTGAAAAATATAATCTGCGTTATTAATGCTATAGAACAATGTATAGCTAATCGAATTATGCTTATACTAAATTATTCATTTTTAATATACCACATATATAAAATATGTGCATTATACATATGTATAGACTATTTATTGTTTTTGTATACAGAGGCTACACTAACAGCGACTTTACTTGACTTATTTATTGCTGGAGCAGAAACTACAAGTACAACGCTAACTTACGTCTTTCTCTACTTGACAATTTTCTCAGAAAAGCAGAAAAAGCTTCACGAAGAAATCGATAGAGTTCTTGGGTCTCGACAACCTAGTTTAGAAGATAAAGCTAGGTTAGTTACTGAATGCTATTTATTTATTTATATTCAGTAATCTTTTTCTCAAAGCTTAATTGTCTAAAGTAAGCAGATGGGAAACGGAATAGGTCTGGCTCTGGCTGTATGTATTTCTAGGACTTTTTTTTATTATTTCAGATTTTCAGATTCATAAATAGTCTATCATTAGACTTTTACCATTATACGCTTTCATTACACATGTTGATACGCTACTAACTGATCTTAAATCAAACTATTCTAACACTTTCACTTTCAATCTCCTTTTTTGGAGAAAGTTCCTAATGGGGAAAGTTACATCAGCGACTACCAGCATTTGCGAGTCTCACTGACTCACTAACTTACATAATAAACTTTTCTTTCAGAATGCCATATGCTCAATCAGTTATTATGGAAACTTTACGATACTCATCCATGGTCCCATTTGGCTTGTATCACAAAGCCACAGAAGACACACATCTTCACGGATACACAATACCAAAGAATACTTGGTTATCGCCAAATCTTTACGCTATACATCATGATCCAGTTATCTGGGGCGACCCTGAGAATTTCCGACCCGAGCGATTCTTGTCAAAGAACGGAGAGGATGTGATAAAACATGATGCTTTACTGCCATTTTCATTCGGGAAGAGAGTGTGTCTAGGGGAGTCTCTTGCCAAAGACGAATTGTTTCTATTTGTTGTTTCCATTTTTCAGCAATTTCAGGTTGAATGCGATCCTTATGGAAGGAAATTAACCACACAACAAATTCCAGGGATAATTATTTCAGCTCCAATCGACCACGAGTTGGTGATTAAAGAAAGAGACCGACCCTAATTTGTAATTACAAAACAGAATATAACCCTGAAGAAATACAGGCAGTTCTGAATAATATTATGCAAAATGACATGCAATACCTGTATAATTTAACACTTGTATATCTTGTAAGCAATACTACAATACGTGTAATGTCTTGATACTTGATAGAGTTAAGTACGCTAGTACATATCTACGCTTTTGTAAAGGACATTAATATAAAACACACTAGTGAACTGCAATTTTGTTTACTATGCACTTCTACTTATAACATTGGATTTTGCAATGAATAGTGTAGATTGATGTGTGGAAACCATTTTTCTCTCCGAACATTTGCTGAAATAGTTACAATAATTTTCCATAAATATTACATAATATATCAACGATCACTTTCCATCTACTAATTCCACATCGATATTTCTGGATCTTTTATGCATAAGCATCCTTCTAGCAAATCTTACATTCCGTAAGTATACATATACAAGACAACAGTGGAATTATTTGAAACGATTACATAACCCGCAAATCTAATACTGGACAAAGTAATGATGATGAACGTTCTAAATAATAGGCAATTCAAGAACAAAAACATAATCATTAGCAATAAATACCTAAACTAATTGTAATTACACAAGCTAAATTTAATTTATTTTGAATGCGCATTTATTGGAAAATTAATCTATCGTTACACCTCCATTAGTAAAAGTAAACATTTAAATATACATATTACATACATATTACAAACGACAAGTAATCAATCAATGGTAATTATCATAGCATTTAAATAGTATCGTTGCTTCATTGTATAGTATTGTGGACTTAGTCAGTACAATTAAAAGTATTCCGAATTTCAACTAAGTAATTAACTAATACTCAAGCTGAACTCAGAAAATAAAATACCTGCGTACATGTGTAGTGTTATTCTAATATATGTGGCGGAACATGTGAAAAACTATTTTGTAAAGTTACAGGTGTTTGGAAATACAACATTCCAGTCATCTTTGAGAATTATTTGTAGAAGGGGATGGAACTTCCTGTTAGTTTCAAAATCTAAATAACAAAACATTTAAATAGTTAATTTAATTATACATTTTGTTAATAATTTAAAATAATGCGACCTAATTGAAATACCTAGTAGATAATAGTAGTGACTAGCTAGATGAGAATGAGGTTGCGAATCATTAAAGAATAATTCATTTATCTTGCCAATGAAGAAATGTATCCCATTTGGTAGAATCCTTTTTAGGGATAAGAATTCCGCGAACTTTTTCCACTCGATCACAGGGGAAAAAGTCCCTGATTTGCATCTGTGGTTCGTAGTTGTTGTCATTGATAAGATCTTCTTCCAAAAGAGCCTTGCGGAGATCTTGGTAAGTGAAGACTCCTCCGGGCAGTGAGGCTTTTTCAGTTACCTTGTTTGTGAAGTCCATGCAGAATTTTGCAGTTTTTTTGTGAATGAAATCCAATTCTTCGTCGTTCATAAGATGGCCCATGGTGATAAGGGAATATCTTCGCAAATCTTCCTTAGTACACATTTTCAGACTATTTTCATCCCTGACAAGTTTTCCGGGAATATCAGTTTGTTGGATCTTCTCTGCTAACAAGGTCATTAATTCGGCATGGCTTAGAGCTGGAACTGCTGCAGCTGCACCTTCTTCGTCGTCATCTTCAGAAGCCGAATTCTCATTTCCTGAGCTATTTCCCCCATTGGACGTTCCACCCTCTTCTACATCTGAAACCATGTCCTCAACTTCTGCGATATTCCTTGCATTGGAAATTTCACCCACCACTTCTTCTTCTGAATTCAAATTCCCAACTTCTGTGAGAATCCTTCCATTGGAAGTTCCAATTCCAACATCGTCTTCAGAAAACAAATTCTCTTCCGAGATATTTCTTTTATTGAAACCGGCCTTCGCAGCTGCGGATGTGCAAGGTTTATTTTCATCATCAATTTCTATTTCAGAAATTGGAGAAATAGCTAAAGCTGATCTTTGAGACCAATCTTTAGGCCGACAATCCTCTCCATCTGAAAGGAGCGTATTTGTTTTTTGACTAATTTTCGGTTTCAATGGAGAAATTGCCCGGCTGACTGAACTGGCGCAAGTCATGTCTCTCAAGTATGAAGTCATCCCTGAAGCAAATCCTGCATAGATTTCTGAGGGATTCACCAATGAGGAGGATGCGGATGTGCTTCCCCCTCGTCGTCGCTTACTCCTGAATCGGGAAGTGACGACGTTGCTTTCAGAGCGTTCTACGGGGGATTCCGTCGCTTTCAAGATATGATCGTTCAGTTTTTGAATTGACTTAGCTTGCAACTTTGTTCCTTTGGTTTTAGCATATTTCTTCGGCGACTGACTGCGCCCAATGGACAGTGACATGTCCGACAAGGTTTCTTCGTGTGGAGGTGGAGGCAAATTCGCAGATTTGCTAGAGCGCTTGCGAGAAACAGATTGTCTATCGTGGGCAACATGAGACGCCTGGATTTTTTGAGAATTAGAAGTTCTTTGGGCGGGTTTTGTTGACTTGGCTAGTGCCTTGAAGGCCTCCTCTTCCATTTGGTCTTCTTCAGAAGTTTGCGATACATGGGGCGACGTCGTGATCGATACGGCTGGCTTTTTTGGTGAAGAGAAGCGTTTGGACACTTGAGGGACTTTAAGAGCATCAAGGCGTTGTATGGATTCAGCCTTCTTTGGGTTGGAATTTCTTTGCTTAATTTCCAGGGGAATGGTTTCAGGATACTTCAGTTTTTGAATTGGCTTTGCTTGCATCTTTGTTCCTTTGGTTTTAGCATACTTCCCCGGCGACTCATTGCGTCCAATGGACAAGGAAAGGTCCGACAAGGTTTCTTCGTGTGGGGGTGGAGGCACATTCGCAGATTTACTAGAGCGCTTGCGAGAAACAGATTGTCTATCGCTGGCAGCATGAGACGCCTGGATTTCTTGAGAACTAGAAGTCCTCTGGGCAGGTTTTGTTGACTTGGCTGGTGCCTTGAAAACCTCCTCTTCCATTTGGTCTTCTTCAGAAGTTTGCGATACATGGGATGACATCGTGGCCGATACGGCTGGCTTTTTTGAAGAGAAGCGTTTATACACTTGATGGGCTTCAGGAGCATCAAGGTGTTGTATGGATTCAACCTTCTTTGTGCTGGAATTTCCTTGCTCAATTTCTAGGGAAATGGATCCAGGATACTTCAGTTTTTGAATTGACTTTTCCTGCATCTTTGTTCCTTTGGTTTTAGTATATTTCCCCGGCGACTGACTGCGTCCAATGGACAATGAAATGTCCGACAAGGGTTCTTCGTGTGGAGGTGGAGGCAAATTCACAGATTTACTAGAGCGCTTATGAGGAACAGATTGTCTATCGCTGGCAACATGGGACGCCTGGGGATTTTGAAAATTAGGAGTTCTCTGGTCGGGTTTTGTTGACTTGGCTGGTGCCTTGAAAGCCTCCTCTTCCATTTGATCTTCAGAAGTTTGCGATACATGGGATGACATCGTGGTCGATACGACTGGCTTTTTTAGTGCAGAGAAGCGTTTGGACACTTGAGGTATTTCAGGAGCATCAATTCGCTGAAAGGATTCAGCTTTCTTTCCCAAGGAAGGTGATTGTTTAAGTTTAGTCTCTTGGGGCACTTCAACAGACTTTGAAGTTTCCTTCGCCGTCTTTCTGATTGTGATTGGTAGGGGAATTGAAGTGAGCGAAGGTCTTTTTCTTATGCTTCCTTTTAATTTAGAATTTCCTAAGCTTTCATTGGCTAAGGATGGTTTTCCAGTTGCTGAGCTGACTGAGCTCAGGGACAATATACTCCCGTCTCTTATTTCTGTGGTCATCGCCAAGGCAGACTTGTTACTGCCCATTGTTTCAATTGAAAGCTTTTCCCCCAGCTTTTGAGAATGTGGCTTTATGGTGGGCTTCAGGTTTCGAGATTCCTCTTCTTCTGAGGAAGAATTTTCGCGATGAGAAATTCTTGCCCTGTGCTTGTTGCGGGCTTTTACAGTCTTCAACTTTCTCGGAGTTGCTGAGATATTTGGTGTCGCTGCAACTGGAACCACGTCTGTTTCTTTGCTACTCATTTCCTCACTTGAGGATTGTAGATTCTCGTTGTTCTCTCCACTCTCACTACTGGTCCATTCCTGGTACGTGCTTGATTTATTAGGATCAGTTGCATCCGATTTATTTTGATGAACTTCTGATAAAGATCCACCTTTGTCAGCTCTTTTATCTTCTTCCGATTCCTCTAAAGGTATGAGTATACTGTAAAAAAACACATTAGAAAGAGCATTAGAATGAGCAATTGCATTTGATTTCTAATGTATTGTGTTAGATTCCGCAATAGAATTGGATTTGGCATACTGTGCATTAGAATTAGAATTTTTGAAATCTAATTCATGTTTATATAGTAGTATGATGGATTGGGAATTACATTGGTCATTGCAATTGGAATTAGATTGCTCATTTGTTCCCAAGTTTACACTAGCAAAATGCTCCTTTGAATGAGCAATTGCATTCGATTTGGAGAAGTTTTTGAACTTTACAAGAAATGGTCATAGGGGAAAGCAAAGTAGGACTATAAACTAGATTTCGATTTCCTATTCTTTTGCTAATTCCAATGGCACAAATCTTATAGCCATTTATACTTTTCGGATTTTATGCCTTTGCAACTGAATTTACATTATCCTTTGAATATGCTTTTCAAGGAGTTTGAGATTTTACAAAGTCGCAATCCTTTTCAAAGCAAAAGCTCATTTGTTTGAGTACACTATGCTCATACCTTAAGCCTTGTTCTTCCTCCTTCTCCCGCTCCTCCTGTTGTTCATCGCCCTTTTCTACAACTTCGTCTTCACCCTCCAGTCGTCGAGTTCTCGCTCCAGTACCAGTTGTTTTAATTTTTTTCCCTGAAATGGACCCTGATTTCTTGGAAATGTCTGTTACGTTTCCTGATTCCAGTTCCGAAGTTAAAGCTTCAGGAGCCTTTTTTCTGGATGCTGGCATTGGTTTACTCATGGTTGCATTATCTGACTCCTCCAATGAAGTAGCATAAACATCAGATTTTGCCTTACTTTTCGATGCTTCACTTTGTCCTTGCCGGGAACGTTCCACCTCCATGTTCTTTCTTAAGAAAACTTCCCCACTCTGTCGAGTAGCATTTCTCTTAAAGTCCCACCGTTTTGATTGGCTAGTGGAAGTGTCAGACACAGTTGACGTTTCATTTGTAGATTTTTTAGTGTCGGACGAAGACACTGTCTTTCGCAAGGAAACAGATCTATTGTCAGCAAGTGTACTAAGTTCTTCGAAACATTCGTACACCGTTTTCGGTGGGAGAGTTGCTGCGACAGGCTTGAACACAGGCCTGGGAGTCGAAATTGCATCTCTACCTTTTGTTTTTTCTCCTACGGATGATTTTCGCCCTGTCGGAGATTCTGTAACCTTCATAGGAGCTACTGAATTAGGCTTCACGAAAGTGTCGAATTGGGGAACATATTTTTTTGTGTCCACCTGATGCCTTGGAACAGTTAAATATTCAACGCGTTCTATCATACATACAGGTGTCACTTCGGGGCAATTATTCGGAACTCCACTAACAATTCGGATAGGGATCGGCGTCGAGTGTAGCATACTTTGATTACGGCTGGGCGCGGCTGTTGGCTTTGGGGAACAGATTTTGCTTCTTGGGGCTTTCAATGCTCCCGATTTCATTTCGTTTATAGGCATAGGTGTCTCAGATCTCACTTCCCTTAGGGAACCTTTTTTATTAACGGGCGATCCTGAAGCAGCATCACTGTTTCGGCTAAAAATAAATACCAAACTCGTATACATATTTACATAAATATACATTTCTACACAATTTTATGTTTTTAGCAATTCAAATACACTGAAGTATTATATAATGCATTAAAATCTGTTAAGACCTAAGACGATATTATGCTATTATGAAAATGAACATATTATAATGTATGCTCATATAAATATGATTGACTTGTCCCCTAAATCAAAACCCACCTAGTAAGTAATGAAAATAATGTAATAGTAGTTACTTCGACCACGTAAATAAATAATTTATGTAATAAACCGTGGTAAACGTTGTAGAAAACGAGCTTGTCAACAGTGAAAATCATTGTGATAATTATTGATAATCATTGATAATTAATCATTAATAAATCATTTTATATGATTTTTCAATGGTATCACTGGCGGAACCTTAATAGGATACCCTGTGAAAATTTCAATTTGATATCGCAAACCGTTTTTGAGCTACACCCCAACGAGACGGACGGAGGGACAGACAGACGGAACAAACCATAAAGGAGACAAGTAGGTAAAAAATAAGTACTTACATTTGACTAGTTTTATCATTTTTGAATGTACTGACCACGGGAATTGGACCTCGATCACCAGCAGACTTCCTGCTGCTGTTGTCAGTATGAGAATCACTTTTGCCTAAGTGTAAATTGCAGTTATTGACTATTGAGTTATAATAAATATTGTAAATCTGTAAAATAATAATTGTGAAAGTATTTACTATCTTCACTATTGCTGGGATGTTTTGGAACAATGTTTCTTTTGCGAAATTGCTCAACAGTAGCCGTTTTATTCCAAGCGTCTTGTTTTAATTTCTCCAGGTCCAGCGGGGCGTGGTATTCGATCTCGCTGCTATCGTCTGAGTTAATAGAAATGCTGGCGCTTTCACTAGCTAAATACAATAAAGCAATTACACAAATTTTTTAAAATGCAAAATAGAATGCATTTGTTAGATGACGTATTGGGCTAAAGTTACTTAGCAAAGAATGTATTAGATTAGACAATAAATCATTTCATGGTACATGTTCATTTGTAATTGTAATAGTTTTATTTGAGGCAAACGTACTCTCATTGGGCTCCGGATTAGACTTCTTTTTCTTATTTAGGGCTCTCAGTTTTGCTTCAAACACGGAATCTGACAAGGGTTTAGTTAAACTAGAAATGTTTGCCGGGTGAAAGCTAGGGTCTCCACTGGACTCGCTGGACTGACTGGACTCTCTCTCACTGGGCTCCGGATCCGGATTAGACCTCTTTTTCTTATTTCGGGCTCTCAGTTTTGCTTCAAAGACGGAATCTGACAAGGGTTTAGTTAAACTAGAAATGTTTGCAGGGTGAAAGCTGGGGTCACCACTGGACTCGCTCTCATCGGCATCGGTTAATAAATCTTCCTCCGCGGGGCTTGCCATCGTGGATAATTATGCTGTCCACTGTCAACTGTCGATTTATTGATGGTCCTTGGTTGCGTTGCAAACTTGCTGAATGTGGATTAAAACTACCACTGAAGGTTGTCAGTATTGTTTACGACACTAGAATGAAGACAAATTAACAAACTGGCATGGACTGAAGACAAATAAAGCAAAAATAGTAAAGGCCTAAAGGTCGAAGGTCAAACGCCAAATAAAAGCCAGTGACTAAAATTACTGAACAGAATGAATAAACGCGATAGAGAGAAGAGAACGGAATGAATGCAAATTGTAAACAATAACAAGCGGGTATCAGAAAGCCGGCAAAATTGGTATGCGCCTTCGCTCAAGGATGTCTCACATTCCTTTCGATCTTACAAGCATGGTTGCAGCTTTTTTAACTATCAACTAGTTGATACGTAATGAAATGACTGGTAAATACACAATTTTTACATTAAGCACTTAACGTAACATATTATAGTACTATACAAAGAATTGCTTATTATTAATGACTCGAATCTCATTAAATTAAGGTCTCAATTTAATAGAACATACGTACGTTTACGTAAGCCTAAGAAGTACCAGCAGCATAGCATAAAATATTTATATAGCTAAACTACGCTAGGTCATAGGTACAAGAACACTAGGTATGTAAGTTATAACAATAGCATTGCACTGCACTACAGCGGTCAATTTCAGCGTAGCCTACGCTGCGTATGTATAGGTAGTTCCCATAAATCTAGTTTTATTGTTTTGTTATAAAGAAGGCATTCTTCTACGTAATTGCGAAAATTATTTTGTGAGAATATGTGGAAAATTCTCTATCCATTAGGTACATCCGTAAAAAGATTTATATAGGTATGCGTACCTATTTTTTTGCTGCTGCTGTTGTTGCAGTATTGCGTTGCCTGCGTTTACCTAATTGCTTACAATACAATGCATTACATTAGTATTATATATTCTTGCTTATATTAGTGTATTCTGTGTAGTTCTACCTACTTATGAAGATAATCTAACTAAACTAGCTTTAATAGCAATATATAGGATACGTACTAGACATTACATAAATATAAATATAGTAAGATATAGTAAGTAAAGTACTTGTACATTGTATGTACAATCTACATGGGATGGACAAGGGTTAATTATCATTATCGCATATCGTGTGTGTGTACAGCAGCACTCTTTTGCTGACGAACAGAAATATATAGGTAAATAGTTAAATAGTAACTTCATACATCTTAGGTCAGTTAAATCCTTCTCCCCACTGACGAGTGCAGCATAAAAACTAGTCTGTACAGCTATAGTCACTTCTTTATTTTCCAAGAAAACAATTATGATGACCACTACTGTGGTAGATAAAGATGTGTGTAGGAAAAAAACTTTAAATATCTACTAAAACTACTTTATTATTGCATCCAGCCGATCCAGCATTGGCATAAATACAGGGTATTTCGACCTCATATTGCACTAGGGAATCTCATGAAACTTGAAATTGTAAAATACATAAATCTTAAGCTCTTATAGTTTTTGCTGGTGCAGTAAAACTTAACTATTCGATGATTGCAAAATACTTTCCTTTGCCTATACTGGCCACAATAGTATAGTTGAAACAGATAGTTCTGCCGAAGTTTAGAAAATATTTGTGGAAAGAACACATATATTATTTAAATAATAATTAGATTAGAAAAAATCCATGCAGAGATCCAGAATCTGTGTAAATAAATGGAAAAGTATTTTATTTTTCTTATATTGATTGTAAGTCTATTTTCATTCGACATAGAAAATACCTGTTTGTGTTTACCATGTTCTACTATTCATTTAGTACAGAGTACAGATTAAACATGCAATCTTTCTTTCTAGTAGGCTGTCTAAATTAATGCAATTATCATATTTATATACAATTATATTATGTAGTAGCGTGTTTAAAGCTTAAAGATGTAGCATGTAATGAGCAGTACCCTGTAGCATGTATAAAAGTACACATTGAATTTGTGGTGCTTTGGTTAAGCTTGGTCCATGTTTTGCAAAGAAAAATGTAATTTATGCTTTACCCTAACCTATAACGTACATTTCACATAGACAGATACTGTGCGTTTTAATTTCTTAAGCAAATTCTGGCTGATACTCAAGGTAACACAATTCATGTGGTTTATACATATTCTACGTACCTAAATGATCATAACCCTTCCAGATAGAGATAGCTAAACAGTTGAATAACATTTTCTGATCTAGGAAAAGATTCTGCTTCATAAACATTTTTGTAGTTACATCTACATCTACTAGAACCTGCATATTGTGCATATAGGTTTGTAATTAATTAGTACAATATCCCAAAGAACGTAATAAGTAACTGTGAACCTTCGCATGTGTTTGACTGTTTGCGTAGAATAACTGCACTGTAACACAAAAATGTGTCAACGTTTACTGTTAACTACATACTATTTATTACATCTCCTCTCAGTCTGCCATATAAACGGATAATTGTTTCAGAATGGTAAAAAGTAGCAATATTGGCAAAAATCTGTCATTGTGCCGGAAGTTGATGGTTTTCTACTTTGTATGGTTTCTTCCCGGAGCGAATACTCTTTTCAGCAGTAAGTATCACTTACAGTGAATTGCTGGCTAAAAGCTAATATGTAAAGTACCATTTTCACCATTTTGTAAATAGTTTTATGCATTATGCATAAAAATTGCATGGTTTAATTTTTAGCCTCCAGTTGTGGCCAAATCGATGAATCCATAGCGAAGTTGGATAGCAGAGCAAAGGCACCATGGACAGCGACAATGTTTTATCAGTCAACCCAATGCGACTTTCGGCCAGGTGGATTTGGAAATGGAGTTATACTTGGGCCAACTACCATCCTTATCAGTAAGCTCTTCCAGACCTAACATTTATTTCAAAATTATTAACTGTATACATCATTATATCCTTAATAAGGTGGAAAATGAAACATAATACATACCTCTGAATTATTCCTATAGGTGGGAATTTCTTATGGAAATCCAAAAGAGAAGCCTCTGATATGTTTGCATTTAAACCGGATAGTTTTATGGTGGCTGTTGGATTGAAATCAAAAATGTTACCATTGAAAGTAGATGACTATACGCAATTTATTAAAGTAAAGCTTTTTGAATAAATACAGATACTTTATGTTAATTGATACTGTGCAAAATACCAAAATTGCTAATAATCAAAACTTTTGACTAACACATGTTAGGTGGAAAATATACAACCGTATCCAAAATCGTATCAAGTTCATTCTGAAAATGATTTCGCAATAGTCCATTTGCAAAATGCCATACAATTTTCAACGCGTGTCAGACCTCTATGCATAGAATCCTTTGACAAATCAACATTTACAAACTTGAAGTCACAATTTTTGAACAATGGTGCTTTCCTAACGGGTTTCGGGGTCCCAAGAAATGAAATACGAAAAGATTTCTTTGAATTCAAGGATACTGAGTTTTGCAAAGCGAAATTAAGTGGTACCTTCTTTAAGCCTCAGGTTTCTTCAGTTTTAAAAGATTCAGGAACTCCATGTGGCATAATTCATGGAACTATGGCAGAGAGAGATAATGATCGTGATGGTATATAGTAATTTAGCTTTCTATGGAATTTCTATTTCTATTTCAAATTCTATATGTATACTAGAATTTGTAATTCGTCTTATTTATGTTACAGAGAACCGCTTACTCGTCTCAACTCCATGCTATCAGAAAGGAAGTGCTTTGACAACTTACACCAATAATAGGTGGCATTTAGTTGGGCTTGTTACAGAATCATTAGGCTATGACTGTGACAAAAATTTGTATTTCATTTCTACAGCAGCCATAAAGGATCATCTCATCTGGATACATAACAATATTAGGTAAAGACCAAAAGAGAGACATACCTAGCTTCGTTCCTATATTTAGTACATTAATAGTACTATTTGTATTTAGTACTAAATACGTACTTCTCAACTTCTCTTCTCATTCACTCAAAATTATATAAATAACGATGCTCCCAGTATCCTATTGATATGAACTTGACCTGTAATTATTTCAGAAATAGTCCACATTCTTTCACTTGCAATAATGGACAACAAATCAACTTAAAAACTGAGTTGTGCAACAATTTTAAAGATTGCGATGATGGGTCGGATGAAAATGAAGCATATTGTGAAGCAAGAATGTGCAAAAGATATTCACAGTATTGCACTTCCTGTATCAATAAGGGTGAGTAAAACTGCATATTATGTAGTAATTAAACTACATAAAATCTTTAAAATAATTTAATTAAACTGAAATTATTGGAAATTATTGCTACCATACGTGGCCACGTATGTAAAATCATATCAATATAAAAAGGATTGTATTCTTATTGTTATGGATTAGATACTTTCAAAATGCAGCGAAATACATACAATTTCTCCAAATCCATCACGTCTCAGGAAATAAGATGCCCCAAAATCACTCCACCAAAGGTTACTGCCATATTTTTGATAGCATATAGATAATGGGAATTTACTGTAATTTAGAAATTATCAATTTTGTCTACTTCAGGGCATCGATGTAATTTGTGAAGAACAAGATCTGAGGGAAAGAATAAGCTGTAAAAATGGAGGTGCTGTGGGATCCAAAGCCATTTTCAGATGTAAAAGATTCGACTATTCCAATCCAGTTCCATCATCCTATTGTGTGGTATCATGCTTGGAAAATGGTAAATGGACAGACGGATTGACCACACTTCATTGTGATGGTACGTTTCATCTCATTATTTGTATTATTGGATTAAATGGAACTTTCCTGCAGAAAACTCTGCTTCCATGAAAAAGTAATTGCATATTAATTTCCCCCAGTCGGGGAAAGATTGTATAATCCTGGAAATACCTATGCAATATGAAATGGAGTATTAGTGAAAATCACAATTCCTGAATAAAGTACCAATCATATATAATATACTATCATATAAAACTAATACCTTTCGTTTACCTCCTAAAAATATGTGTATGAAACCAAACAAGATTTTCCACAGAATTAGGTTTCAGTTAATTCTTCCGCCCCGCGTCCTTCTTTTCTGTAGCTAACTACTTAAGTGGTTCAATTTCAAGCAAAAAGTATGTGTTTTCTTCTATATACAGCCACAAATGAAGTCCCTGAGCCTGATTTTATTGCTGACCGTCTCAATTTTACTACCTGGTTCGAAGAGGTCATACGGCAAGGCATGAATCCATCTACAGATTCGTCAATTAAGCAACTTACCGGTACCGGTAACATCGAAGTTAACGGTGACGATAATGATGGATGCCCTGGATTTTTGTATGGAAAAGTATGTATTACATATTAATGCATGCAACATTATAGATCTATCTATATTATGCATGTATGCAGTTAATACAGTTCACATCACAAGTTCAATTTGTAATTTAACGAAATAATGCTGCTTTAGGAAATAACGGTAACCTGCAGGGATCCGTTCTTCTCGAAAGTAACAAACTGCTCCAGGAGGGCAGCCGTGGGGACGAAAGTAGAATTCGAATGTAGTCGCTATTACAAACCAGTGTTGACATCGACTAATCTTGTGAAAACATGTGGACTAAACGGAAAATGGACACTGCCTAATCGAAATTTTGATTGCAGATTAGGTACCCAATCATATAGATTTGTACTAAGCAAGTATCGTTTCCACAATTCTGGAATTTGTAATCTTATCATTATGAATTCGCTTTGCATGAACATAGATTGCGGATTGCCAAAAAGCTATCTTGTGGGTCATATTGTAAATGGAGCAGTTTCCGATGAAGCTAAATGGCCTTGGCATGCAATTCTATTTGTAAAGACGAAAAATGGAAATTATACATATATATGTGGCGCTACTCTTATTTCTAAAAAAATTTTGATTACTGCGGCTCATTGTGTGTCAAATCGCAATGGTAGGCCAATGGCTGTGGATAAATATAGAATAATTATCGGTGCGTCCACAAGCGATTACGAAGAAAATGTTTCGGATCCTAATTCTCAAATATTTGAGGTATGTAAATGTAATGTGTATATGTAGTACACTATATTACAATGGATGAAACAAGAGAACAAGCTTCTTATATAAACATGCATGTATACGTATTCATATAAAAAAGTTTGGGTAAAGATAACTTTCATGAAATTCTATAGATGAAAAGCAGCTCGGTTAATCCTGCGTTTAATCCAAAAACATTTGAAGCGGACATTGCAATTATACAGTTAAACAATCCGGTAGAAATTACAGACTATGTAAGACCGGCTTGTTTTCCTACCAGTACAACGGTTCATAATGAACTTTTGCATACTAGCCCCGGAAGCTCCGGATATGTAAGTCTCGACATTATCCCAAACAATTATTCTTTGGATACTATTTCCGTTAGACTATATTTATAAATGGTCTACATACCCACTTGTGTATCATATTATGCACTTATTCATATTATTATTTGTTGTATTTTATTACAGATAATTGGTTTTGGTTTCGATGAACATGGTAAAATCTCCAAGTCCATAAAAGAAGCAAGGTTACCGGTGGTGTCTTATTCAGAATGTTATCGCGTTCTAAACATACAACCGAGCTCTACTATGTACTGTGCGGGGTTTACTAATGGTATGTAAATGCATGATTTAATTTTCTTTCTGAAAGTGGTATCAATTAAAGGAATATAATTCTTGATTTTAGGAACGAGTGCATGTTCTGGAGATTCTGGAGGAGGTATGGCATATTATG
>JAQFYC010000083.1:0-92711 GCA_034694165.1 Tomocerus mixtus | reverse complement strand
CTCATTTACCTCCTCGATTCGACACATTTTTACCACGTCGTAACGACGCTTTTTCTGGTTTTTGTTCTTCATGGGATTACTTTATCATTTCTATCTACTGCTATTATTCCTGAAGATGAGATTTCCCTAGTCTCCAGAGTACTTACAAATAGAACTTTCACCGCTTTCCCCGGTTTTACTGATGGACTTTCTCAGCTTTCTTGAGCTCTTAATCGAATGATTTATAGTTTTTATGACGACAAGGAAAGAAATACAATGCAAAGGATGAAAAAATCTTTAGCTATACTATTAGTAACAGTTTTCTTACGGATTATTAGTATCTGTCTATATTTGACACTACTTTTACTGACAGATTACTTAAACTTGTTACTATTTTGAAGAAAAACTCTCTAGCCTTAAGAAAAAGTGCAATTAGCCACATGAAAGGCATAAGAATTCTTACATGGGGCTCATGTGAGCCTGTGGTTGGTTTGGAGAGTGAGCTGGCAAACTCAATTCATTATTTTCAAAATGTCCTTGACGCTGTCCAGTTCCAGTGTTGTCCATCGGTGGAAAGGATGGAACCCGAGCTTTCACAATTTTTGGGTTGTATATTTTTGGATCACTCACCTGAATTCAGTACAAATGTCAATTGAACTCATATAGTACCCACTATAGTTAATGAATGTACGGAAAAGTGTAATGTTCTGTATTGACAGATATTAATATATGTACAATACGTATTTTTTGCCTCTACATATGACCTACCATTCGAACGAAGAATGACCTCTTGTATTTCAGATCCTTCTGATTCTTTTCTTGCACCGTTTCATAGATTTTCTCCCGATCCTCGTCCTCTTCTCTGTTGATGTGTGGCTCTTTAGGAATATTCTCGTCCTAAAATGTTACATCATTACCATTGATTTAACACTGAGCATTAGGGAAACATACTATAAATGCGATATTTATAGGTACTTTTTCGGAGTACTTAATATCTTTTTCAATGGGGGCCGAAGGTTGACTTACCTCCTCTTTATAAATTTTGCCAACTTCTACAGCAGTTTGCTGAATAACATTCCAAGCATATTCTATTAGTATAAACACGGATATTGTTAATTAAAATGAAATTCACATTATATACATTTATTACGGTATTTGTTTTGCTGAAAATTGACATTTACTTACTCATATCATCTTCCGTAGCTTTCTCCTGGCAGACGCAGAAACGAATGACGTATGTGTCATTCAGGGACGCAGGGACCATGTGCAATTTACCAGATGCGTTGATGGTAGACAGCAATTTTTGGTTAAGACCGCTTGGACCCTTCATCCGGAAGCATACAAGACCCAGCTACAGAAGATAACAAATTCTACAAATGAAGATGGTAATGGATTTGGATTTTGGAATACAAGCAATATTATGTTGCAAACAAAAGTGGTTCTTACCAACTTAGGTAGCTAAATTTATAACCTTTATTACAATTTATTAGTGAAAGAAAATAATTTGCTATTGTCATTTTGAAGTATCTTGGATGGAATGATGACAGGACTTCGTTAAAAAATTCTCATGTCAGTAGTTTTAATTTTTTTACAATTTGTAGATACGCCAGAAGAAGCAACGAATAAATGCTACGCATAATCGTAATAAGTACGAGTAAATGAGTAGGTATAATACTTAAGTGAATAATACTGATGCATTGAAGTGCGATGACCATTTTAAGATTGAAAACGACTACACTTTATTATCATTGCAAACTCCCTACGTGATTATGTTGCGAAAGTGAAAGCGGTGAAAGCAACTAAAATACTAAAATATAGTCCTTCTAGACATTTCTTCAGTAGCTTGTTTTGGCCTGACCTGCTTTGTCTTATGCAGCTTGCGAGGCTCGAGACTAATACCAATACGATCTGACAAAACACACAAGGTTAGGTCATTCACTTTCTTAGTGTACTAGCCAAGCATGGCAAAATACAGATAAATATACCATTCGCTATATAACAATACAAAGTGGATATATCTTTCATAAGTAACCCTTTCATATACTATTACATATACGGACTAGAGAAAGAAGGAAAGTTCTCTTAGGGCCAGGAACAGTACATGACATCGCCAAAGTTGAAAGTTTAAGAAACCGATATTCAGATACATAATTTACTGTGGTTGTGCACGTTGACTGGAATACCAAGTCGATTGTTCTATATGCTAAAGCCCAGCCATGCCAATGTATACTGTCTAAGCCTTTCTTTCTTTACAAGACAAGTACAGGGAGCCAAACTAAACTTAAACCTAACCAAGATCCATGGATAAAGTGTCTAGTGTCTAGATGAACTCGAGTTTGACTACTCCACTGACTGCAGTAAATAGTTTAGCTTCATTTCATGTATTCTGTCTGACTCTATCCTATTCTACAGTCGATCCCTTCTTCTGGTTCAAAGATCTCCTTTGATTACACTACAGACATAACACAACCATCCAGAAGCAGATCAGACCAGAACCAGAAGAGGACACATTAAACTGGTACTTGTCCTATTGCGTCTTCCTGGCTTGTCCTTTCGCCAAGTCCTCTTATCCACTTATAGATAGGTAACGTTCATACTTACTCTAGTCTACTAACTCCATTCTTCTATTGGTTCATACACTTAATTATCTTTTCCTATCTTCCATGGATCCAGTTTGATCTCACTGTCACGTCGTCGTCGTCGTCCTCCAATGTTCTATCAACTATACTCGTTCACAATTCACAATATCCTTTTCAGAGACCCTTTTAACGCAAAGCAGAAAAAAATATGAAGCTTGCATACATTTTATACATAAACTTACAAATAATTGGATCAGCCAAAAAAGAGAGCACACATTACTAATTGTATCTTGAGTTCCCATCAAAGCAAAATCCTGAAAAACATTCACCATGTAGCAGAAGTCTAAATAACAACGTTTTTAATTTTTCCTAGAAAGGGTTCCTGGGCCAGGCCTTAACAAGCCCCAATTTCTCTGCCCTTTATTTACTTCCTTGACAGATAAAGTAACATTCCAATATCATTCCCATTCTATGGTCAGTAACAGTACAGTTGTATTCTATTTCTCTTAGTTTTTTAAGTATAGAAGGCAACAGGAACCCTTCAAGCTTCAGCTGCAGATAAACAACAAAAAGCAACCAACAATAAAAAAGAAATGCCAATGCCATGCCACAAACTACAGTTTGTCGGGTCCATGGCTGACTATGACATGAGTCGCCCGTCGCATTGTTTTCCTACATATCTACAGTAACTTATACAGAAGTTCACCCCGGAGTGTTGTCCTGTCCTGATATGGTTTTCTCTATTCTTTATCCCATCCTTCTGCAGGCAGCTACATATAATAAATGCAATGGAAACGTCAAGCTGAAAGAGAAATCCGACTATGTGACTGGAATTTGGTTTCTCCGAAATTCGACTGGATTCTTTCGACTTCATTTTCCTATCGAATGCCCTTTCACATTACACTTATTCCCATTCTTTTATAATTTTAGAGTAGAAACACTGTGAAAAGGCTTTTGTGTAACAACTTTAATTGCTGCATGTATTTACATAGTTGCAACTCGTCACATGTAAGTGAACTGTAAATGTACCGAACTTTAAGAATTTACACAGAGTGTGAAAAAATTTGAAAATATTTAAGAAAGATTGTTTGTTTTCCAGTCATTCACAGCGAAAGGCGCATTACCAAAAATGTCAGAGCGATATTCTTGTATTCGGAAAATAGTATTTGATAAAATACGATTTAGGGACCTTGGGAAGGACTTTAAAATTGAACTCTTTTTCATTTATTGAATAAACATAATAGTTAAATACCTTTGTGATCCAATAGGAACTTTAATAATTTCTAACTTCTTTAGAATAAGACTGCCCTGCAATTTGGGGACATCTTGTGTGAAAAATTCCCTTAGAATTGGATACAGGAAAGGAGGGGAAGTCCTATTCTAAGTGTACTGAATTTTAACATTTTCCAAGGTACCCATTTTTGAAGTTAAATCCTGATTTCCTGATATATTCACTAAGAAAATTAATTCACATACTAAACATAAGGTATTATAATTACAAGATGAGTTTTAAGGTCAATAGTTACTGATACAGATACGGGCATATCCTTTTAGTACATATATATGTTGGCACCAATGCAATGTACATATATTAGAAACTGCTAAACCGTTAAATGCCTTGTCCTGTTTCAACTGATTTCTAGAGATCAAAATATCAACACATTTAGAATGAGATAAGCTACACAGATAAGACAAGACAAAATCCGGCCTGAATTGCAGAACAAGCTCCCTCTTACATTAAGCATACATTATTTTGAAGTTGCATCTTCCAAATGTTGGAATGATAGACGGGAACAAGTTTTCCATTGCGATTGCTGTTCCCAATAATATAAATATAGCAAACGAAATGGCTTGCTTGGCTCTTGGCTTTGGCTTCCATTCCCTTTTCTTATTCGGCTATCATTTCAAGAACGCTCCCATAGCGTACAATTCAACTAAACAACAAATTGAACAAAACTTTCTCAAGCTTCGTCTCTCTCGACAGAATTGCATTTCTTCATTCATGCTCTGAAGAAAGTGAAAACTGTCTGTAAGTCTGTTCTGTGGAAAGGAAGTGTAGATATTTGAATATGATATGCTACAGCTTTTAGTGTGACTCGTCAAATCTCCATTTTCTCAGAAGAGGCGTTAAATGGGAAAAGAAGCATTAAACTGTGCTACGCAGTTCGCTCTACATTTTTTTCTCAGCTCAGACGAACAAACTATGCAAAAAACACTATTCACAAAACCAACTAAAGTAAACCGTGTCACATTACAGGGAAAACAGTTTTTATAGCCGTATACATAGCACTTTAGCAAACAAAACATAAGGGTACGGTACACCTATACCAAACCGCCGTAACCGAATCTCTATATTTATAACAGGGGAAAAGAGTTTATTTTTACAATTCCTCGCTATTCACTTTAGTAGGTATTACATCCATTTTTCTTCGCTTTTACAGTTCACATAGACCCTGATTAAGCAGTTAATAATCTTGCTCTGACTTCTGACGTTCCGTTGGTTTTGGCTGACCTATATTTGCAAATTTGACTGAGAGTGAACTATGCACCTAGTATAAGTCACATTTCACATGCCAAATGGTGCATAGCGGATATTATTTATTATGTAGTCTACGTTATTTGATTGTTTGCACTACCTAGCATTACATTACTAAATTCAGTTTAGAGAAATAATAGTATACTGAACATCCATCCAATGTTTCATCAATCTACAATCTTAGGAGCTAAAGTTCTTCAGCCTTTTTCCAACATCTAACTTTCACCACTTTCATTTCCATAAACCATAGTGTCATAATGAATATACCTACTTGGCAATTTAAAAATGTGAAACATCACATTCAGACTTTCTCCAAAACTTTCCCACTCTTCTTAGCAATTTTCTCAAAATCAGGTATGATGAACATCATGTAAGGTTTTGGCATAACATATCTTAATGCAATACTCAAGTGAACCATCACACACATTCAAAGATTATGAATTGATCTACTTAACTATGCAAACTGTAACCTCATTCAATGATATATTAATCTGAAAGGATCTACACTACGTCCTGAAATTAGTGCAAAATACCAGTAACGGCGCTTTTCTTTACTTTTCCATCTTAACCAAGGTATACATGAAGTCAACAGAACACAGTTCAAATATTTACTGATTTTCGTACAGGAGAAACATTGGTAACGAAAATGGAAAGGCAAAAAATGTAAAACGAGGTACAGCATTCCAAGTCACGGAAAAAGGCTAAAGTGAACGTAATGGAAACACATTATATAAATGGATTGAATGGTTCATGACAGGGAAATCAAGTTCCAAATGGAAATATTTATGATGCTTCACCAATAATGCATTTTTGTATATTTTAAAGATGCCAGGTTATTTTCTGTAGTGTATGCTCTCTGGGTTTTTGGTATCTCCGACTCCGGCTTTTAACCTCCATCACTAAAAGTGAATCGTGATATTACTATATAAATACATAAATCTGTGTCGTGAAAGGATACCCTTATTGTAATTGTACTCAATTATTCTTACGATTTTGATAAATATACTTAGTACATATTATTACATATGTATACATAGTTATTGTATACTTGACGAAATGTACTCTAATAAAGTTACGTGCATATGTAGTAGTTACAATACATCTACAATAAAAAATAGAATCTGAGCCTTATCTCACAATTTTGGCAGGCCACTTTCCTCATTCGTGGCTTACAGCATAAAGCTAATCGTAAGCATACTTACTACACAGGAAGAACATAAATTGCCTTTGAATTTAGAATGGAATTATCAGTAGATACGCCGAATAACATGGCATTGGATAATTCAAGATGCTATCGAAGGGACATTTTTAAATTGAAACGGCTAAGCATTATTGGTATTAAAGAAGAATTTGAGTAGATTAAGGCCGATTGAACCGTAAGTAAAGTTGCAAAATGTAATTTATCATTTCTATATCTCAGTTGCTAAGTAGTGAAAGTGGTTTGTAAGTAGTCTATTGGTCTTTACCCTTCAAGCCATAACTATTGACCTAATACATAATACATGGAAATAATAATGTGCATTCAAGCATACTATATAAAGCTCTACAATACAACATGCTCACTTTTCGTAAGAGCACACTCTCAAACTCACATTTATCTGCAATAGTATGTCAAGTTATCTATTTGGTTCAACCCTTTACCCATAACTAAAATGTTTTGCGTATAAAGTTGGATATGAGTTATGGAGCTCTCACTCTGGCCATAAGTATGTAGAATAATATGCTAGCTCCGTTTTAATTAAAAAATATCTTACAGACCATTCTATCGAATTTTATACGAAAGATTCCTAGTTTTTATAGACGCATAATGATAACAGAAATTTAAAAGCAAACATCCTTACCTGGACTTTGCTCATGATTTCAAAACGTTGATCACTCAAAACCAATTGCTCAAAGACCTTAGCCAAACGACAGTGCTCTCGGATGTATTTTTGGAGTCCATCAACACCGTAAATACGAATGACGAACGACGAACCACAGCTTGAGGGAACGCATACGACGACTTAAAGGAATGCCCCAATGCTGTAATAAAAATGGGCAATTAATAAGTTACATGTAGTACAACATATGTATGTGATTACTGTATGTTTTGAAAATGTGTTCTATGGGTATGCTCCTAAAAGAACTAAAAAAATCATTATTATTGATTATTTATTGATGTAAGTAGTACGACATACTTTTAGATTTACGTGGCTGTATAGGCCAATCTTTATTATATAATATGATTTGATAGTTTTATTTTTGATCTTTGTTCAGCGATACACAACGTGCAGTACGAACATTATGTATCGTATGTATGCATATCAGTTCTTAACATTTTAAGATTATGTACTATACATACACATTTTTAATTTGGCTTTTGAAAATTTCTTTTACTCCAAAAAAATAAAGATACTACTAAAGCAACCTACATACTTAATTATCAAGAATTTAAAATACTTCATTTCAAAATTGTAGTAGACGTGAAGGTGATTATTATCACACTACTACTACTTCCATTCCTGATTCCCTGCCTTACCTTGCATAATATGTCTACAAAGGCAACACATCAATTTCTGAGACTACTCTTCGGCAGATATCTATATTATGCACTAGTAAAAGTCTTACAGTGTACACAAAAGCATTCTTAATACAGTAATCAATTACATTTCATGTTGTTTTGATTTAGTTATCGTATTTCGCCTCGGGTTACTAAATTGAAACGCTGGAATCACGTATAGTGAATTAAATATAAACGAGAGAGTATGGATAATAGAAAATATGGTTTGTATGTGATTCCGGTCCGGTCGGTAGGTCCGACTCAATTGCTTTAGTTATCTTTGTTTTCAGTAAAGTTTACTTATTGCTTGTCTTCCCTAGAATTCTGCTATGTAAGTAGTTTAAGACAGAAGTAACGTAACTAACAGCATCACATTAAATAGCGTTAGAGTCTTTAGCCAGTAAATAATAGACATGGAAGGAAGAGTCACGGAAGTCAAAAGCCCTACTAATACAATTTATCACAGTTATCTAATGTATCCAACATTGGGGACTGTAAATAAAGATAAGAGCCAAATGAAACCAGGCAAAAGGAAGGGGCTCTCTTAATTAGTACTCCAACTCCAACGCTCTATTCAATTCCCCGTTCATAGGAATTCCATCCATTCAATTCTAATTATATATTAAACCATGCCTTCTACTATATTATCGACATATACGACACAACTCTCGCTTTCCGTTTCTCATCCCCAGTTCAAAATAAGTCGGAGCCGGAGTACACTGCATCAATAACATTTCTGATACTTATTTAAGTGCAAAAGAAGTCATTAACTGTCCATAGAGATTATAAATTATCATTGAATTCTCGAGTCTCCATTAATATAAGAGCTATTAATCGTTAAAAGTTTAAGAAAGTTGATAAATGGACATTATACATATTATAGAAGATTTTAATGCCGTAGTTAATCAACCATGTGGAAAAAGTACTTGAATTATAAGGACCTTAATATCGACTACACACAAATAATATTAATTAATTAATTTTAATTCCAGGAAACTGGTTTTGATTTTGTATCGGATGTAATTTTTACAGATAGTACTATATAGTAATAGTCTGTTTCCAGTACTAACATAAACATCCCTTCCTCAAACTATTCAGGAATTTCCTAGAAGATTACAATGCAACCAAACGGAAGTACGTAATTTAACTTCCTACTCCTACATAGAGAAGAGAAAGTTCAAGTTTAGTAATGTATTTATCTGTATAGTCACGAATAAGTGTTATATTAACTTGAATACAAAGAGAAAGTCCATTTAAATTCATTTTACTTAAGTTATATATAACTTTACTTTGTATTGTACCTAGAACTAGGTCTACTTTGCCTACTTGAAGGGTAGACTTCTGCTCTAGTAAACCTTCAAGAATATATAATAATAACTGGTTTTCTGTCTATAATAATAAGTAAAGTTAGTAGTAAAGTAAAAGGAGCTATTGATTTGCCTTAGCGTTAGCATTATTCTGCACACAACAATGGCACTTGCTCAAGTGTGTATAGTTCTAGCTATGTATACATATCGTAGTCACAAAGAACTTGAATATCCGGTCTTTTTTTTGAAACACAAATTTAAGTTTGATATTTCGACTAGTAGTACATCAGAAAAATAATGTTGAAAATAAGAAGGATTTAGTAGGTAAAATTTAAAATAGAAATTAGTGCGACTCGGCTAGTTTTTGCCCTACTTTGATAAATAAAACTTGAGTTGCATACATCATTAAGAAAAGCATAAGTCTTTTTGTAAAAAATTGCAAGAAACAGAAGGTCAGGGTCCCTGTGCCTAATGGAACTTTATTCACACGACCTAAATATACAAATATGTAATAGTTAGTGTTAGAATAGAGCATGTATGTAACGGCAGGTATTAGTTTAAGCTCTCTAAAGCTATCTTCACATTCTTCTTTGCAGACTGAACTGAATTTCCAACTTTGCTCAACTGAACTGAACTAACTGGTGCTGTTCTACTTAGGTTACGATACGTGTACTAGTTGAATTGAACTTTCTTTCATCTTGCCTTGGCTTGGCTAAGGTACTTATAGGTACTATCAGTATAATGCCTATTGAATCGGCATGAGGAGAATGGGAAAAGAGAAAGAAAATACGATTCTCTATATCTTAATAGAACACAAACGCTAAGGTATTTCATTATGCACTTTTTTATACTTTTAAGGTAGAGAAGTAGTCTAGTCATCTGACTGATAGCATTTTGTTATCTTTTTTCCACACATTTCCACATTACTACATCACACTACACTTTGTACTTGAACTGAAGTAGCTATTGCTTATATTTAAGTATCTATCCACAAGTTACGGTACACATAAGTAATATACACTATTATGTAGCTTGCTGAAAAGTAGACTGTAGAAGTAAAGCTACTTGCTTGATAATAATAATATTACCACCAGACTATGTTCTCTTATCGTTAGTGTTAGTCTCCTGGCCTTGTCGAGATAGTGATAGTATTGGTAACAGAGCGAACAAACTCTTTTCATTCCATTTCCTCCCAATTTGCATTTGACACGTCTCATTTAGTCCCCAAACTTTCTCACTCTTCTCTCTGGTAGCAAATAATTCTATGTAGTACCTACGTATGTATATGTAGACAGCACATTATATAGATAGAACAATTATTATAACCTTTCTAACGTATTAGTACGTATAATAATATAGTCGCAATTTAATAAGTAAGCTAGCAGTAACCTAGTCAGAAGCCTTTAGTTTCTAAAAAGGCTTTCTCCTAGAATAAAATAACGAAGAGAAAGCTGTTATACGTTATAGTATACTTTATATTGGAAAAGTGTTTTTCTAGTATTAAAATGAGACCTACAAGGGAAATGGAATGAGACAAAAACACTAAGACTAACAACGAAACCGAATCATAATCTTACAACTACAATAGTGACTAGACATCCGAGTCTATATAGGAACAATACAAACCCAAAACCAAGCCAAGGACACATTTTATTACTAACGTGGTAACACCAAGACCAAGAGCAAGCCATAAAAGCTGCAACTTCAATAGTTGTAACTTCTATGATTGTAAATGCAAGTGATTGTAACTTTACAATCAGCTAATGTGATTTTGAATGCTTGACTTGATTTCCTTACTTTGCTAGGAGAGAACAAGGGAAAGAAGTGAAGCGAACCATGTGTGTCGGAATTTCAATTCTTTGTATTTTTATAGTACATACATACCATTACCATAGAATTTTTTAAATTATGGTATACCACAAAGAAACTGTCGCGTGCCCTGACTTGGTCTTTTATAGAAGTGTAAGTATAACGATGTAAGTCACAATCGCAATCACAATCATACCCTACTGCAGTGTACAAGCGTTACACGCTGAAGAAAAATTCAGCTGTTACAGTAACATTCTGTTGAATCTGATTTTGTCTCTCGTTAAAAGAAAGTGGAGCTGAAATGATGTGGAGGTATGAATATGCACATCAAAAGAAAAGACTGGGCAGACGTGACACGTCATGAGAGACGTGCTGTCATGTAATGTCAACTTAAATCAACCGATGGCTTACTTTCTGTTAACAATCAACTTGTCTTGACATTCTTCCCCAAGAAATAAAAGACAAACTCCACGGAATGAATAATGTATAAGAGAAAGACATAGAATACTTAATACAACATAAATATATCCTTTGAGAATTTCCATTCATGAACTACACAAATTGAATATTATTTCGGCACCCATAACCTATACATGCATGGTACGAATAGAAACTTGTACCTATTTAGCATATTCTTCTGGCATTTCGTCAGTGTCTACAATGTCATAAGCACAGTTTTACTGAAAGAATGTTGGATTACTCCAACATGATACTTAATACTAGTAAAGTATACATACAAAAGGAAACAGAGCAACGAAAACGAATATTTTAAGATTATTTTCATATAATTTCGGAAAGAAAGTTTAACATTCATTTCAGCTTTTCAGTACTGTGTAAGACCAGCTTGATATTGTACAATAATATATCTTACGAATCATGAGACAGCTTACCAACTTATTGCAATTCCACATTTACTTGCGTATCCAAATATTGTATCGTCATTTTTTGTCATAAGTTTTAAATTGTATAATACATCTCACCCGGTAATCAATACTTCTTCCAGAGTACGAATGTTGCAAATACAATGGATCTACGACCATAGCTTGGGTCTAAGATTAGACGCATTTCATTTCGCATGGCATTCTTCATTATTAATTACAAGGTGTTTACAGTAAGGTGAAAGTAGATAGGAGAAAGTTAATTCTAAATTCTTACCACATGCAAGAACAATCATAGTTCACCAAAAGCCATTTGTTAGTGTTGATATTCAGCGACATTGCACACTAAGAATTATGAAGAAATGAGCTTCTAGTAAATAGTACCATAGTAGTAATTAGTACTATAATATCATACTTTAAAATTATTAGCCTATTATCTCAGACGTAAATTATAATAAATCTATTATTGTACGTTCCCCGAAGTGATACACTTTGGCTCAGAGATCACCGTAGCGGAGAAACGTAGACCTTCACAGCTATTTTCAGTACTCAGGGAATGTGCTGTGTAACAAACCTGAATTCCATCAAAGAGATGGCGGAACTCTTCGCAGATCATTGCTGAACCGGCGTAAGCAGAATCTACGTGAAGCCAAATGTCTCTCTGTTCGCAAAGGGGTCCAATATCCTTTAGATTATCATAGGAGCAACAGGAAGTTGTTCCGATGGTTAGGGAAACAAAGAATGGGTGTAATCCATTCTTAATATCTTCGTCCATTGCCTGGAAAACATGAGAATATTAAATTGAAAAAATTGATTTTATATCAGCTAAGGCATGTTTCATTAGTATTTACATAATAAAATGTTTAAAAATGTATATTACAATTAGAATGAAAGCAAATATTTATACCTTATTACAGCTTTAAGTGTGGATGCTTGAAGAGAAAAGTTTTCATCTGGTTCCATAATTCTCAACTTGGCAAAACTAATCATAGCACCTTTCTCCACGCATGAATGAGCTTCTTTGGAGCAATATGCCATAAGCTTGCATAGCAAAACACCTTCATCTGCAGTTGGGTTTTCCCTTTTCAATTTTTTGAGAGCTTGAGCTCGAGCGGCGAGAATGGCAACCAAAACACATTCACTGGCACTCGTCTAAACCAAGGACAATTATTAGTTGCTGACGAAAATCCGCTTGTTAAACAATATTTAACATTTCAGAAAATTAACTAGCATCATTGACTACTATAAGGCATACCTGAACACATCCACCACCGTGTCCAGCTTCATAGCTCTGCAGAAACTCCCGAGGAAGTCCCAACATCTTTCCAAACCAATCACACACAACACCTTCCAGTTCAGTACAAGATGGACCAGAAGCCTAATCACAGTAATCATTTTAAAATATGAATAAAAAATGACAAATTAAAGAAACGCTGTCACTAGTCCCTATCAGGAATAACCTACCCAAGAAAATCCAATAACACCAATGCCATCACTGAGAATGTCAGCCAAAATTGCTGGATACGATATCGCATGGGGCCAATAGGCGTGAAATCGTGGATGCTGCCAATGTGTCATCTAATATTCGACAATAGCAATTAATTAAGCAATTTATCTCATAAAAGTAAGGAAACGTAAATAAAATATCGCCCTCTCATAATTAATGTGGAAAAATTCTCAATATGAAATGTGGTATAAACCATATCCATAGCTTATATACTATTATTTTCCCACATCTCATTTTGCAACAGCTAATTTACTATGGTTTATTCCACAATTCATATTTCGACAGTTTGGGATTGCGGAATGATACCTTATGACCGGAAGGGGACATTTTAGTTTAATGTTATTGTTACAATGGATAACTTACTCCAACCATAATTTTGCTTTCGACATCACCCATGATATCCTCCCATTTGTCAGGCAAAAATGGAGCTTCCGATGGCATCAGATCTTTCAAATACCCTGGCTCAACGGCAGGCGTCACCCGGCGTTGTTCTATCGTGTCCAGAAACTTAATAACATAATCAATCATCTCCTTTCCACGTTGTCGAAATTCGTCGGATTCCATATTTGAGATTAGGTAACACGAAACCTGAAAAACAAACCGTTTAATGAAACTATGAGGCATTTTACATAAGGGAAAGTAGGAGAAAGCTTAAACTTGGAAATCCATAATGACGTTTACCTTTAAAAACCTGCTGTAAACCCGTATAATATCAGAATTACATACTATATATATGCTACCTTACTTAAATTACTAATCTAATTCTAATTAGTGAAAGTATATACAGCTTAACTCAAGTTGCAAATTCTAGAGAAAGTAGAACTGAGTATAGATGACTCCTACAAAAATGATGATGTTGATTGGAGAAAAGAAACCACAATAGAAATGTGTCAAGACTTAAAGAGGCAACGCAACATCACAGTGCACAATTCGACAAACTGAACCAATACAATTAGAGTCTTCAACAGTAGTTGTACATAAAGTAAAGGTGTGAGGTAAGATTTCGATGAATTCTGGTCAAAGTGTCAAACCAAATAGGCGTACCGACGCTTGTTCTCAAGCTTTTCAATTCTTTATACCAATTCCACTGCACAAGACAGAAATAACACGCTAAAGTGTCGGTGAAAGCAAGATAGTAGTGTTGGTGAAAGTAGGCTAGACAATACTTATAAGAAAAGAATAAGAAAAATAATCTGACAATTGAGATCTCCATCCTGTATTCTGGTAGCCGAAATCCTTTCCGTCCTGTTCCCATACGCGAACCAAACAACAATCTAGCCCAACTCCTAATATCTTTGTTAGTATATTTGGTACCGTATAGAAATCCCAGTATGGATGGGCATTGATGCAAACAATCCCCAGTAGTATATATAGGCACTTATTAGTAGTCCAATCCAATCAATTCAATATTAGTAGTAATACGGAGCAATATAAACTAAATTACATTTAATCGTTCAAATCAACACAGGGTTCGGTTGGGTTTTTTCCCACCCCACTCGGGAGACCGAGGTGGGGAAATTGGTAACCCTTCAAATAACTTTTATACATTGTTATGGCAAATGTTTTCTTTACTTTTGAAAGCGCATCTTCACTACATTATGTAATGAGCATGAGAATTTTGCGCAAGTGTATTTGTACAGGTTAGATTGATCAGTACTGGCGATTGTTTTATCGCTTCCTTAGTAAGATTAATAGTTAAGGTTGTTCCAATACTGAATACAAACGGTAACATAATATTCATCATAATATGGATATATAGCAGAAACAATTTTTATAGTACATACATACTTTTTAGTACATACCTATTAAGTATGTAGTACTTTTCTTATAGCCAACACCTTAGGTGGGTGATAGTGAGTTGTTTGTTCTGACTTTTGGAATGAAATAAAGTCGAAATAGGGAATTCTTGAGGAAATGAGAGGACGTGTTGGAATTTCGGACACTATAATAACGGCAAGCATGCAATGTGAATGTGATGTCTCTAGTGCTGGCCTTAATAGGAAGATGAAGATATGGGGTTCAAATGTAATGTGATGCTTTAAGTTTGATGAGAAAGGCTCTTCAGCTCAATTGATTTGCATTGTGTGGGCTAAGTGGGATCTTGATGTGGATATTTTTGATGACACCTTGACTTCTTTTCCCTTACTCAATTTACTATAACTATTTATAACTAGCTATAATACACATACATAAAGCACCGGTATTCTCCTCAAGCTATTTATTTTTCTTACCTATATGCACAAGTATGTACAAGGATAATGTATACCTACGTGTAAATAATCAATAGTTAGAGTTCCGCTTTCTACCAATTTTGGTCTGCTTTCTTTCTTTTTGTGCTGACAAAATAAAATATGAACTCGATTGGTAATAATTTATGGGTTTTACAGCATTTAATTTCTTATATTAATAGTCACTTTCATAATTATATGATTGAAATTATTTGAAAGTTTAAGGTAATTTAGCAAACTACTTCTCTATTTCTGTTTGGAGTTTGAATGTGAATCTTTAGATTCCTTCGGTAAATGCTTTGAGTCTTTGAAATTCATTTAAGTAGACACTGCACACTGGAAGGGATTGCTATTGCTACATTACATTACATCGTCCGCCATACCAGTTCGCCAAAGTGTCCTTTAGACTAATTTTAAATGTAATTTTAGCTCTAGTACTCTTTTTACGTGCTTACTAAGTTTCATATTGCCCATATGAAGGTTACATAATGTCCAGTTGCCTTGCTACCTATTTACGCTTGATAAATATACGATATCAGCATCAATTATGCATAGTAATTTAATTTGTCTATTGTTAAAATATTCCACTGCCTTTTCATAATAGTCTTACTTCCTTATTCCTTTCGCGCCTTTAAAAAGGAGGACGTGGCTTACTCACATGTCCGACATCGGAATGTTTGTGGCCGAAGCCGACATGAATATCATCCTTAAACCAGCATATTTCTCAGTATAAAGAGGAATAAATGTCTCCTTGCTATTTGCACTGTACGCACATCTGTTATAAATAACTATTATTTAGAAAACGTTCGGATAATTAATAACCTTCTTAAAAATACTTTCGCTAAAATTATAAACGGGATATTATAATTTGCACTGCCATGGAAGAGAGTTCACCCTGCTCTCTACCTTCACTACCCGGCGTTTTTTAGCCAACCTAACCTAATCTAGCACAATCTACACAGGGGGGGGGGGGTGAAGGTAGTGAGCAGGGTGGACTCTCTTCCAGGGTAATGCAATTTAATAAGCCCATATAAACCTTAACTTTGATACATTGTGTATCAGTGTATCAATCACAGTTGGGTTTCCTGACATACGCTAACTTTCCTGATTTCCCAATAACATATTGCTAATTTTTTAAATGGATTGTTAGATGTAAGTAATTTTCAAACAGTTAAATACAGGAAGCTTGTGTAGGTACATGGTACATTGGTGCATGCATTTGCTTGATGCAACTTAACGATATAGCATAATGTATAACTATATGTAAAACAAAACATAATGTGCTGATTGTTTCCATATTATTGCGAAAGTAAAAGTGAAAATGTTGAATACGTTTTATACGCAATGGTTTGAAGCTATTGTAATGTAATGACAACAATGTATTTGCAATTATTATTAAAGTACCTATTATATTGTAAAAAAGAAGTACACACAGAAAATAAAATAATAAATGTATGCGAAAGTGATCAATAGAAAATTTCTAAATACCTAATTAACAAATCATTCCTAAAATTGGTGTTTCGAGCAGAAGATGATTATTTTAATTCTTCATTTCTTTAACTAAACATTTGCTCCAAGATAAAAATATATTATTTAATTTTCTTGGCCATTTCGGCCTTGATTCTTTGGACGTTGTTTTAAAATCATAATTGTACCGCAACTTATATTTTCATTCAAAATGTTTTGGAGATTATTCCTTGTAGCAACTGCGATGCTTTGGATTCTCACAACTGCAGGTTTGGATTTGGTGTTTGGTCACCAGCAGATAACTGGCAACAAAAATTAAATTCTTACGTTCACTTTAAACTCACAATAATATGGGCTTAGTAATTTGCACACCCCTGGAAGAGGGTTCACACCCCTGCCTGTCTCGATTGTGTTAGATTAGGTTAGGTTAGACAAAAAACGCGGGGGTGTGAACCCTCTTCCTGGGGTGTGCAAATTACAATAACCCCAATAATATACAAAAGTTTTCAGTTACAACAACTTTACCTTAAATACTTGTAACCTGTGGATATAATAATGTACTAGTTATTTTACAGACTTCACAAACACATATTTTTGATTGTGCCAATAATTAAATGTCCATAGCAGAAGCAGGGAAAGCTCAAACTGAAGCCCTATTATTTCCGCGACATCATCGGTCGTCAGCTGCAGGTATGAAAATAACATTTTATTCAATTTTAAGAATCCTGTAAACGTATCGAGCTGTCGAATACGCATTAACGCTCTCATTAGCCCACCGGAGTATACTCGGCAGGCTTATGTAATCGCAAAATCTGTCCGTGCGTCTGTCCGTGCGTCCGTCCGTGCGTCCGTCCGTGGAGTTTGTTTGTGCGCACGATAACTCACGAACGCAATGACTTTGGAACATGAAACTTGGTATACGATATAATCTTGACATGGCCAGGAGGCCTATTGACTACGACTGAAATCGGTCCAGACTTCCTATACTTTTACTTCAATTAGATAGAAAAATGACAAAATAAGGGGCATTTTGGTCCCGAAATAAAATATACTACTTCCACCTGCATGCTATTCAGATAGTTAACGAAAAATACAGTAAGCAATAAAACATTGCAAAATTGTGTGTAATAAAGTAGCGAAAGTGAATAGTCCGTTGTTGGCCATAACCTCACATTGACCCAATAAGTTGGGGCATTGTGAGAAAATAAAAATCCTTGCATTGAAATCCGTTAGTTTTTGGCAATGTATATTATATATTGAATACGGTGTTAAAAGGGTGCACCCTTAAAAAGTTACTTCTTGGGGTATTTCGTCCCAGGGCGAGTATATTTTTAAGTGTCACTATTCAAAGAATATGCCACTAATTTCCCAATGGTGAATTATTTCGTAGATTACAACATCTATCTATTTATAAGCCACTGACACATTAAATATTTATACGTAACGCTAATTGGAAAATTGGTGTTTATAGGGCGAGCAAATGGGGGCACCACTACGACCTCTACCACTACCACTACCCTTCGTCCAAGAAAAAGGAAATGTCGACGAAATTGCTCGGCCGGTACGTTTTTTATTTTCCATTTTATAAAAGCCACGAAATATTCAGACTTAATCCTATGCTAACAAATAATACTTGTTTCATTAAGCAAGGTCATGATCTATAACTTTCTCTCTAACAGGATGGAGCCTACTTTTTAGTCGTGGCCGTGCCCGTGGCTGAAACTTATTGAAAGATAATTTGTAAACATGCTATGCACATTTGTAAACATTTGTGGCCCAAAGTCATGCAATAAAAGCAAACATTAATTAGTTTTCAATTAGTAATATGTATACCTGGCACCTGGCTAAATATTAAATTAATTTAGGTAAATTAAAGTGAACGTTGAATTTATTGACAGTTAAAGGAGTCGGTGAAAGTTTCATTTAGTAGAGTAGTAGACATGTTTTCTACTTTCACCATTTCATAATTCGACAGGCAAGGGAAACTGTCTGTAAAGAATAATTATACAACATAATAACTAGTTGTTTCATAATACTCGTTCGTTCAATGATAGAGATATTGATAAGCATTTATTTATTATACAACAGATGGGTATTACAGTAAGTACACAGTTACCTTAATCGTATTACAGAAGTCTACTGCATCTAGGGATGTGGATTTCACCTAATACTTAGCACCGGGCACGTACATTGATTATTTAGAAGACGAGTGAAGCTTAACGTTCCATTTACTGCCTTGATTGTCCTTCTATTCTAAATGTACTTGTAAGTATTGTCACATCTAGCAACTGATTTAGACAATAAATTATTAACCTTTTTAGACTAAACTAAAGTGATAACTATTATAATTCCCAACCGTAATGCACACACAATTTGCTGACTTATTTTATCACGAACATAAGCAACAATCGTTTATAATATTTTGTTTTTTTAGTGAAAGCATCACAAATTGGGTTACTAAAGTACTTAACGTGTTAATCCATTTACAACAGTACGGTGTACACATCTACTTATATAGTACATAACTCCAAGCTAAATATAAACTGAAGTTGCTGTTCGGAAACGTTTAATTCTAAAATAATATGCAATCAGCTCGAGGTAAATAATTATATGATTGAAATTAAAAGAAAGTTTACAACTGGGAATTTTAAACTTCACTATTTCTCTTTGGAGTTTGAATCTTTAGATTCCTTCGGTAAATGTGTCGGAGATTTGGATGGGGGAAGTGGAGATCGACTGCGTCTAGCAAACGGATTCGGGCTTATAGGACGAAGATTCTCGGTTTCTGGAGAAGTTTTGGCAGACGACCCCGATGGTCCTGGTTTTACGGAAAGGTGTGAATCCCAGTTTCGAAATCTGCAATTGAGTTTCGTACACAATTTGATCACCAAGTATTTATTGTAGTAAATGTATTGGATTTTAGTTAACACATTTTGAAGTAGAATGAACTAATACACATACCTGAATGGAACATTTTGGTTGGTAACTTCCTCGGCAATATCCTGGAGCATTAGAGCTATTGGCCAACTGATCCATGAATGTCTGAAAGGTAAAATATTTTACAATACACTACTAGAAATGGGCAAGCAGAGCAAAAGTTCTTAGATTTAAACATTTTATTATCTGTATGATGTACAGCAAAAGTTATTGAATCATTTTGTGACTAAATTAATTCATACAGTCTTTATTAATCATTCCAGTCTTTACTGATCTCTCCCTTAATTAGTTTACCACTTGTTAAGTAGCCCATTTTAACAGACAAAAGAAGAATTTCCGTTCTTCAAAGTACGTAGCGAACTTTCACCGCTTTCCCCCGTGTTATTGACTGATTTCTCTGTTTCTCAGCTATCTTGAGCTCTTAATCGAATGATTTATACTTTTATGGCGATACGGAAAGAAATTCAACTCATATTTCTCATAACACTAATTTTGAAGAAAAACTATTTGTCTTTTATCACGTATGCATATGTATATAAGCGTGGAGAAAGGCATAAGAAATCTTACATGGGGCTCGTATGAGCCTGTGGTTGATTTGGAGAGTGAGCTGGCAAACTCAATCCATTATTTCCAACATGTCCTTGACCCTGTCCAGTTCCAGTGTTATCCATCGGTGGGAAGGATGGTGCCTGTTTAATTGCAGGCCGAGCTTTCACAATTTTTGGATTGTAGATTTTCGGATCGCTCACCTGAATTCAGTACAAATGTCAATTATTAAACTCAGTTATTTTATTGCGAGCATGTTGTTAAAGAACGAATGTGCAAAGTGTTGTATCATATATACGTATTTGCAAACATTAATACAAAGTATTGTGCCGCTGCCTACCATTCGAACGAAGAATGACCTCTTGTACTTCAAATCTTTCTGTCTCTTCTCTTCAATCATCTCATAGATTTTCTCCCGATCTTCATCCTCTTCTGTTTCGCTGTGTGGCTCTTTAAGAATTTTCTCGTCCTTTAATGTTGCATGATACAATTATGAAGCACAATAATTTTAGAATCAAGAATTAGAGCGATAAAACTTGATTACCTAATAAATCTTTATTATATATCGCGCATGAAGTGATTTATTGTCTACTTCTAGACTCTAAACTTAACGCTGTTTTAAACATAGGTATACAATTCCACAATTCTCCCTTTAGTGAGTGAAATATTTAGACAAAAAGTTTATTTAAGGTCCTTGCTTATATAGCTTGCTGAAAAATCAATGATTCAAAATTATGTTACGGCTAATCTAATTTCCAAAAAGGTATGTATACCATATGTAAGTAATTGCGCATATAAAATATTTATTTGGTCTATCAGCACAGTTTTTACTAAAGATATTGCATTAAACTATCCTCAAACGGATCAGCATGAATATATTCTTCAACTAATTCCTTGTAATGTGGAGAGAATTTCCTATCAGCTACTACCTGCGGTTGCCAGTCCATAAGGTTTCCATTTTCATCCAACTTCTACCAAAAAAAAGAAGTAATTAAAAAAATTAAATAACACTGACACAATTCATGCTAAGCAATTGTAAACGTATTTCGATTTTCCCAGAAAAGTCATTAAACTTCTTAATCGTACCTGAGAAGTACTCGCATGCTCCCATACTAAAAGCTATAATTCCACCAAAATAAGTAATAATATTCCAACCCCACGAACGATTAAAAACAATCGCATTCTATAGTTTTTTAAACAAAGATAGCATACATCATTAACCAAAACCAAATACCCCGAGCAAACTAAAGGTAGACAGTACAGCCAACTCACCCACAATCTACTAATTATCACACAAAAGTAATTGCCATAAAACCATAAATAAATCACTTTTCAAGCTTTTTATTGAAGCAAAATGATTAATTACAATTCAAACTGATGAAGTTCCACACATGCATGAATATTATTACTATAATATGATGCGAATTAGTAAATCTTAACAAATAATACGTTAATTATAGGCGAAATAGTGTACATAGTACATTATAATATTGCGTTAAGTATTAGTTTCATTTTTAAAGGGTACTAGAGGTTTAATGTTTCGGAATAGGAGGAAGATAACTTAAATAGGAAAAATTGCTAATTAAAAAAAGTCACATTAAACTCCTGAGGCACAGTACAAACAAATTACTGAATGAGATTCAAAGGAATTTTGGATTGGATTTGAAAATTGGTAACTTTTTGATAAATCAAAGAACATCAAGGAATACCTAAGCTATAGTATAGGCATTTTGGTAACATTTAAAACATAGCTCAAACTAGCAAACAGATGAAATCAATATTTTTAAAATAATAAATTAAATTAAAATAGAAAGCAAAATATTTAAATATGTAAAATCATTAAACATTTCATTTCTATTTTTCTTCGTGTTCCTCTTCGGGGTGTTCATGGGCACATGCTTCCTCATGAACTCCCTCGAGTCCCTTAAGGAGGGAAGTGTAGAATAAACTTCCACTGCGACTTCTCCTTGTAGAAGATTCATCAGCAGAGCCCGCACTGAACACTCTGGGCCTAGCTTCAGCGTAATCGTCAACAAAACTACTAACAGGGAAAAGACTACCCCGGCGACTACGAGGCAACAAGCACTCATCGTCAACTAAATCTATTGAAGTCCTTGACATAATTTCCGTAATTACTGATGTGTGTCTAGCCAACGAATACTTTCGCCTATCGTTAAGGTTATTGTAAATATCAACAATTTCTTGGGTTTCAGGGCTGAGTTCTTCTGGGGGTTCTTCAGGAATATCGGTTGCAGTGGGTGACGAAGGTTGACTTACCTCATTATACAGTTTGGCGACTTCCTCAGCCATTTGCTGAATCACAGTCCAAGCATATTCTACAACACACACAGAGTTTGTATATTAAAATAAGACAATAAAACGGTATTCCATGTTAAAATGTTGTTTCTTTGAGAAAATTTACTCATGTCATCATCCGTGGCTTTTTCCCGGCAGACGCAGAAACGAATGACGTATTTGTCATTAAGGGACGCGGGGACCATGTGTAATTTACCGGATGCATTGATAGTAGACAGCAATTTTTGATTAAGACCGTTTGAACCTTTCATCCGGAAGCATACAAGGCCCAACTACAAAAACAGGGATATAGAACATCTGAATGATATACATTAGCAAATAAATGCATTTACTGGTGATACAATGCTAAGAGCTTAAGAATAAATGACCATGAATTGAAATGCGAATTGGAAATTTTGGAAATTCCGTACATGATTTTTTTTTGCATAAGTGAAAGCAATGAAAGCAAACATATTCCCGAAACTAAAACATAGCTGTCTTTGTATACTACGTGAACACAGTAAAATACATAAAAGTATATAGGGACTCTCGTTGTATAAAACTACAAAGTGGAAAATATCAAAGAAATATATATAGTAATGTACTCTTATTTATATACGGTACGGACTACAGCAAGAAGGAACGTTTTGTTAGGGCCAAGAACAGTATACGACAATGACCTCAACAAAGTTGAAACACACCGAATATAATTTACTCATTGTAAATTAGTCAGTGGTTGTACTTTGTACACGTTGACATAAATAGGTATACTATACAAACTAAATGAAAGACAAACATCCTTACTTGGACTTTGTTCATGATTTCAAAACGCTGATCATTCAAAACCAATTGTTCGAAGACCTTGGCCAAACGACAGTGCTCTCGTATGTATTTTTGGAGTCCTTCAACACCGTAGAGACGGATGACGAACCACAGCTTGAGAGATCGCATACGACGACTCAAGGGAATACCCCAATGCTGTAATAGAAATAGGTAATATACTGTTATTGTAAGTTCAATAGTTATATACCACATCATATTATTTTTCGGCTAGATTTGCATGGTTTCATGAAATTCAGTAAAAATTAAATGATTGCGAAACAGGTGGCCCTCTTTATTATGAAATCAGTTTAAGCCAGTTTTATGGCACGATTTTAAAAATGTTAGCAAAACCATACTTATCAGTCTCACCCGGTAATCAATACTTCTTCCGGAATACGAATGTTGCAAATATAATGGATCTACGACCATAGCTTGGGTCAATTTCTTGCTATCCCTGGTCCTGAAACATGGAAAATAAGATTGCACTCAAATTCATATATTTAAAATAACATCTACAAGTGTTTGAATGACAGTAAGTACAAATTAGGTAGGACAAAATTACAAATCTGTAATTCTAATATCTAATCTTACCACATGCACGAGCAATCAAAGTTCACCAAGAGCCATTTATTGGTATTGGTATTCAGCGACATGGCGTACTAAAGTTGAAGCACAGAATTATGAAGACATTAGTATTTAATAGAATAAGTATAAATATTTTAAAAATATAGACAAATATACATAGAAAGAAAGCATTTAGAGAAAATTGTAACAATGCAACAAACCTGAATCCCATCAAATAGGGGGCGGAACTCTTCGCAGATCATCGCTGAACCGGCATAAGCAGCATCTACATGAAGCCAAATATCCCTCTGTTCGCAAAGGGGTCCAATATCCTTTAGATTATCGTAGGAGCAACAGGAAGTTGTCCCAATAGTTAGGGAAACGAAGAAAGGATGTAATCCATTCTTAATATCTTCATCCATTGCCTGGAAAATACATGCACACGATAAGCAGTCTAAGTTCTGGTATAGCTTACATAGGAACTGAATGTAGGAAGGATATAGTGAAAGCAAATATTTATGTAATACATCTTTAAGTGTGGATGCTTGAAGAGAAAAGTTTTCATCTGGTTCCAAAATTCTCAATTTGACAAAGCTAATCATAGCACCTTTCTCCACACATGAATGTGCTTCTTTGGAGCAATATGCCATAAGCTTGGATAGCAAAACACCTTCATCTTCAGTTGGGTACTCTTTCTTCAATTTTTTGAGAGCTTGAGCTCGAGCGGCGAGGATGGCAACCAAAATGCATTCACTGGCACTCGTCTGAAAGGTCAATTAAGTAATTATTAAAAGAAATTACATATTTCCTCTAATTATTAATTGTTCCTATTTAAGATAATTTGTAGAATTTATGAGAACCTGAATGCATCCACCACCGTGTCCAGCTTCATAGCCCTGCAGAAACTCCCGAGGAAGTCCCATCATCTTTCCAAACCAATCACATACAACTCCTTCCAGTTCAGTACAAGATGGTCCAGAAGCCTATGCACAATCAAAATGATGAAACAATCAATCACAGACATAAATAGTTTAATGGTTATCAGTAATCTAAAATCGTGGAAAACATCATCATATTATGTATCAGTAATATCGTACCCAAGAAAATCCAATAACACCCATAGCATCCCCGAGAATATCAGCCAAAATTGATGGATAGGATGCACCTGAGGGGAAATACGCATGAAATCTAGGATGCTGCCAATGAGTCATCTAAAATACGATTATAGAAATTAGTTAGGCAATTTATCTCACGGAGAGTTGTGAAACAAATGGTATAAAACTGTAATTTGATCTATTGTTTAATGTTATTGTTAACATGGATAACTTACCCCAACCATAATTTTACTTTCGACATCACCCATGATATCCTCCCATTTGTCAGGCAAAAATGGAGCTTCTGATGGCATCAGATCTTTTAAATACCCTGGTTCAACGGCAGGCGTCACCCGGCGTTCTTCTATCGTCTCCAGATACTTGGCCACATAATCAATCATCTCATTACCACGTTTACGAAATTCGTTGGAGTCCATATTTGAGATCAGTTAACACGAAACCTGGAAAACAAACCGGAATTCAAGATTACATGTTAATGTACTTCAATTTCTGCTAGGAATTAATTGTAGGTCAAAATTTACCAATTTGCATGGATTAAAAATGAAAAAATTGGCCAGAAGTTGAGAATTTTCTTGAGGAATCTAGTTGTGGGAGTTCACGTCGTGATTTTAGTTAGAGAAAGAAAAGGGAACACTCCGAACATTTAGAAAATGCATTTACATTTACTCTACTATCTTACTTTTCTTACTATTCATTACATTTACAACCACAACTTTTGGTTCAGGGAAATCAGACACAACTGGCTACACTACAAGTCTAAGAGGAAATAGTGGTCTGCGACCAACAGGCAAAGCAAAAATTAGCAACAGGTAGGTATACAGTATAAACTTAAACTACTGCTTTATAAGGTTGTATGTATCTTATTCTTTATTTGCAATTGGTGGAAACAGTTGCTTAATACCAAGTTCCAGTGACAATGAAACTTAATTATGTTCTCTTTTGTAAGTGCAAGGCACACCATTGAGAACTGGAGTAGATACAATACCTAATTGAAGTAGTTACAATTACCTAGCACCGAAAATCGACAAACATTTCTATGTAAGGATGAAGTTTAGGTTTTTTGCAGCTCATTTACGAATAATAATGAAGCTCATTTACGTCCTTGTATTGCCGTGGCACTGTGGTTGTCTTTTCCATGAATAGCCTTTGATTTCAATTCAACTGGAAAGATACTGTCATATTCGTCATATCGAGAGTATTTCCAGCACAATACAGGAAAACCTCAAAACTTTTCTCTGAACTGAACTACTGAACTTCTTTTTCCATTACGTTGTTCCAGTTTACGAATTCCTGAATGCCAAATTTAATCTATAATAAGAATTTGGCTACAATGTTTGTAGCTTACAAACAATTCTAAAAACCCTAATGAATCACATAATGACTTTTCTCACAATAATGTTTGTTAACTTACATACAAATGCAAGTAATTCATTAATTATAGGCGTACTGTATTACATTAAAATACTGTAGCTTTAATTTAAAAATGGCTTTACAGAATTCTATGTATCATTTATCTGTGCTGAAGCATGCAAAAGTATGGCTTGTTAAATATAACTCGGCGTAACTTTGCAAATGCAACACTGCAAAATTAATTTGGGTATCCTCCTGATCCTGACACTAGAATACTAGATTATAATTCTTATTCCTTAATATATTTAATCCCCACAAACATGCTTTGTATGTAAATTATGTAGTGTTCCAATTAATAGGATAACAGAGTATTCAGGAGAGCGATAGTGATAACGATAACAAATGTGTCTTACCTTTACAATATTAATAGTAATCTAATCCTAATTCGTATCGTGAACTTATACAGCTTATTCCAAATTCCAAAAACAAAATTGAGAGATAACTCCTGTATAAAAACAGAAATTGATTGTGTAATAAAACCACAAAAGAAGGGTCAGACCTACTTGATTCAGGAAGGCCACACAACACCACAGAGCACAAGTCGACAAACCGCACCAATACTAACAGAGTCTTTGTACATAAAGTCAATTCTAATAGAGACAAGTGGTACAGTTAGGTTTCGATGAATTCTGGTCAAAGTGTCATGTCAAATAGGCGAAGCGATGCATGTGTGCAATCTTAAAGCTAAACCAATTTCTTTATTACTTTATATTACGTAGACAGAGACAATAAGAGCGAGATAGTAGTAGACTAGATTTCACACGAGAATAAGAAAGATAACCTGACAATTGTGACCTCCATCCTGTACCGAAATCCTTCCCGTTACATTCCCGTGCCACTATAAGCGTACAGCGTACCAAACAACAACCTATTCCAGCTCCTAATGGAAACGTTAGTATATTTTCTATGTATGTAGTAGTACATGTAAGCAAGACAGTCAATATATATGCATATAGTTCTTTCCTTAAAGCCCACACCTTATTTAGATAAAGTTGACTTGAGTCTCTGGAGTTAACTCTGGTTCGTTTATAAGTAGAATATAAAGATGGGAAGCGTGGGTGATTGTAAGTGCCAGTTGCTTGCTGGCTTTTGGAATGAAATAAAGTCGGAATAGGGAATTCTTGAGGAAATGAGAGGACGTGTTGGAATTTCGGACACGGAGACTCAAGACTCAATAGTAATACTCGTGCCTTCAACACCAGATCATCTCATTCCCTACTTTTGAGGTCTCATCACTTCAATTTCTCTACTTGGTAGCTTCACTTGGCTTTGGCTTTCACCATTTACCCGGTTACCACTTCCAGATCATCTTATCGTGATATTATATCGCATTTTTTGCAATTTTTAATACTAGACGCCTCTGCACTGCTGTACCAATAAACTGTACATATATAATCTTAAAAAATTGTCCTTTTAAAATGCGCCACCTGGAAAAGCACAGCAAAGTTGGAAATACTTTTGTATCTTCAAATATTTCATAGGTACTGATATTCCTTTTGGTACATTATTACACTATGGCTCTAGTAAAAATTACCTATGCCCTCAAATAGGACTTATAACTCCGATCTAGAAACGCAGGCAATATAAAGGCACAGATTGCTAACCAAATTCAGTAGCAGTAAATAAAGCAAAATTGGTTTTGAGTCTTGCCTAGGAGAAATACATAGGGAGGATGCATGCAATGTACTGTCTCTAGTATAGTGTTGATAGAAAGATGAAGATGTGGGATTCTAAAGTAATGTGATGCGTTATTTTGATGAGAAAGTCTCTTCAGCTCAATTGATTTGCATTGTGTGGGCTTGATCTTGATGTGGATGTTTTTGAAATGACGCCTCGACTTCCTTTCCCTTACTTATATAACTAAAGCACCGGTATTCTGCTCAATCTATTTATCTTTATGCTATACAAAATACAAATTACTTTCGGTTTTCCCCCTAGTTTTGCCCAATAGTAGGTATTCTTTCTAGTATTACTGTACTGAGTCAAAGTACATACAGAAACTGGGCCAGGCTATGGCACTACTGCACTACTGTCTTCCTGACTTCGTTAAAGTAATTTTTTGCAAACCATAAATTAAATGAGATGAACTATATAAATTACCCAAATGAGCGTAAATAACCTAAAATACCAGAACATTATACAACTAGCATTACTATTTAGTGTATCGTACATGAATGTAATTAAGGGAGTATTTTGGAGTTTGGGAGGCGAGGATTGGAGGATAACATCTGAATATATCCTATACAGTGAATTATTCCATGCATGTAGTATTATTTAAGGAGCTTCATTCATGGACATTTCATTAATACTACATAAATAAATGTATTCCAAGCAGAGGTCTTCCTTATATCTCGATATGGACTACATATTTATGACTAATTCCATGGCTTAACCATAACAGACTAGCGCAGTGCTCCGAAGAATAGGGTTTCCATGTATAGGATTTCCTTTTATCAATGTTCCTTAGATGCGGATCCACTGTATTCTTTATTCATCACCACATTTCATTCATAACAATTTTCTCTAGAATGATCTGTCGTTTCCCTTATGAACTTTCGTTAGGGAGAAACATCTAGAATCCTACGCTTTTCTTCCCCATTGTTGTTGGTAGCACTATATAAGTTAAACTGAACAAACATATCTTTCTTTTGTAATAGACATCGTATTCCAATTTCATATCTTTCACCGTTTGCACTATATAGCTAAAACACAATATAAGAACACAGTCTCTGTCTGAGTATGACATGATCAGTCTTACTGACTGAGGGCCCTATTTTCTCCTATGTACAACAACAAAGATATTTTTAGCTCGTGACTGAGCCCTCTTCTCGTCTCATCAACTACTAGCAAAAGGGTTCTGAGGAATGAAGAAACATCTCACAAATATTTCATATCAGAGAAATTATATGGAGATGCAATAAATACGTGAGACCTCGCCTGTTCTATTTTCTACCAAATTGGGTGAACTTAATGGAAGAAATGACCTCTTTCTCTCCATTGAGATTCCGGCCTCAAGAAGTGTATGGTAACGTTATAGATGAAGTCAACGGGATTCTATTGTATATGTATTTTTTCTAAATGTCTATTACATCCCCGTCCGCATACAATATGGCACAAGATCATTTTTAACGATTTTAACCTGCAAAATACATATTACTATTGTACTGTACTGTACTACTATATCGAAAAAATGTTTAAATATTGTGATTTTTTCAATAGAAAATATTCTTGGTTGGTCTCATACAGGATACAACTACCTATACAAAGTTAATAAATATGTAAATTATGATTTGTAAACTAGCTATGCGACAATTACTATACTACAGAATAGTTATTTGCAATTCTGTACTACAGAAATAAGACAATTTACCAATTTGCTCCCTTACCTTTTTGCGGCTGAAAAGACACAGGTTTATTCTCCAAATGAATGGTGGTTTATTGCAGAAGAAATAATAATAGTCTGACTCGAAATTGAAGAGAGTGAATTAGGGATTACTCTGACAATTGAGCACTCAATATAAAGTGCCATTTGTTGATAGACTTATCATTATCAACACTGTGTCGTCACTGTGTATCCGCACAGTGACACACTGCATGAGACAAAAACTGTCGGCTGATCAATACAACTAAGCAAAGGTTTATGTAAATACTCGTGTAATCATTATATTAAATACCTAGATATGTAATATATTGTGCCGTGTGGATAACTTTACCATTGGCTTATATTTAATGGCACCATATAAAAACTTACTCTACCATAATTTTTTAGACTTATTTTACCATAACTTTATTAATTTACCAAAACAATATCCAAAAACCATAAAAATGGGAATCGACCATATAAAAACTTATTTACCGTAAGTTTAAGCAAAAATACCTAACGAAAAACAATTTTGACCATAATTTTAGTAGTAAAACCATCCCAAAATGATGGTCAACATAGTTTTTCATTAGGTATTTTTGCTTAAACTTATGTAAATAAGTTTTTATATGGTCGATTCCCATTTTTATGGTTTTTGGATATTGTTTTGGTAAATGATAAAGTTATGGCAAAGTAAGTCTAAACAATTATGGCAAAGTAAGTTTTTATATGGTGCCATTAAGTATAAGCCTTTACCATTAAGCTACATGGTATGTATGTCGCAACTAAGAAATGGACAGGATAAATATGGAAAACTTAAGTATTTGTAGTTATGATATAATATCCAATCTCCAATCTGGTACATATTAATTGGTAAATGTAGTCAGATAGGAAATATATTAATCTAAGCAAACAATAAATGTGCCGGGGATGCCATCCTCATGTCCCCGAACAAATCCGCGCTCGGCAAACTCGGTACAAATAGGGGAATGCCATTTGCACTTAGGCGTGACATAATACTGATAAGATCTAATGTAAACGCGTGTCGCTAATTGATTTAACCTGTTAGCAGAAATTATTATGTAACCACACACAATTAATATGAGTACGATGAGTTCCTACCCTAGTATACATAATTTAAATGATTGAATTAGGAAATCTGATGCAGATTGGCTCTCAATGAAAAGCCATGTGCTGTGGCAAAGGTGTATTTTTCCGAGGATAGTTTTGCAATCTTTAAAGTAAGTACATTCTGGTATTGCACATTGTGTTTTGATAGAGACTACTGAAACATGATCATAAACCAATTTAGTATGTCTTAAGATGATTCTAACTTTCTATTAATTTATGACACTTGTTTAAACGCTGTAAAAAGGGTAGATTCCACAAATGGGACAAGGAAATATCTTAAGAGATGCTATTTTTGCTTACCTCTATTACAGTTGACAGTTACAATATTTGAGTACAGATTAGATGTATTTATTTATTTCCTTAATTCGAAATACAATATAAATCTTTGGTACATATGGTGTGTACAAATAACATATAAAATATTTGTCAGCAAACCCAATTGAAATGTTCTGTGCGATCACTAAAAAACTTATGTTTATGCATGCAGACACGAGAATAAGACAGGAAGCCAAGTTTACCACTATCTCGAATGGATTTTCCGTGTGCAGTTCTCCGAGGCAGCAGCGCCGCGGCTAGCTTTTACCACATGCTGTGCCTTTTGCTTATGCTTATGGATAAATCCAATTACCTTATAGATAAACTGACTAATTATCAAAGAATGTACAAATAAGTATGTAGCCAAATGTAATACACATTGGGAAATCTTATGTAGTACAATTGTTAACAAAAAGTGTGAATACATATTATCTTGTTGTAAGTACATAATTTTAAGTACATGGATTTGGATTGTTTATTCTCACAAATAACATGCAGGCTACTGGTCAATGAAAACTGACTGCTCTTGCTTCTGAACTTTTATATGCCGACTTTCGGAGCGCCAGGCCTGCAAGATGAAGATGAGTATGTAATGTAAGGCTTATAAGAAGGAACAAGCTTTACTACGGAGAAAAGCTGGTAGAACAAAATAGGACTAGCCTAAATAATTCGATTGCACTTAAAAACACATAAAATTCCGTATTTATTACTAACCTGTTTAATGTGAATAGTAGTTTATTAAATGGATTAAAATTCACTTAAACCTACTATATTCTTCAACACACATACTTTGCGATTGTGACATTTTTTCAGGCGGAATCTTTACGAATTTTGATAGAATAATATTGTCAAATGATTTAACATAAATAAAAGTAATTGGATAACTAAATCCAAATCAATTACAATTGTAAAATATCCGTAAACATAAATTCTTCCGTTTTTGCTTTTAACTTCTGTAAAATCAAAACAGTAATCTTTCTTGTTCTTGTCTTTTTGTAGCACTTTTAGTCTTTAATATCTGTAAATACAAACATACAAAAATATATTTATGACAAGTAGTACATAGCATACATATAAAAACGCATTGGCAAGACAAGGTATTGTACATGATGGCAGAAGAGGTAAACTAAGTAAGAATTTTTGAAATATGGATTCCTTGATGGATCGTTTCACAAAATCACTTTCTGTCAATAGCGTACCTACATCTGTCACTATAATATTGGCTTTAGATAAATCGTATGAGTGTGAGGAGAAAGAAGCTGGAGATAGTTATCAAAATCGTATATCATGCTACATTTTTGACTTTGAAGTAAAATGATGAACTAACTAGTTACACGAAGAAAGTATTCTTGATCTTTGTATACTGATATAAATAAGTGAGCTGGGGAAACTGCATTATATTGAAGTACCTATTACACGCACTAAATATCTCATAATCATACATTACAAAGCATATTACGGTTCTAAATGTCACATTTCCTAAATTCGTCTACGCAATGCACACACTTTGGGATGTTTAGTAAATGATGGATGATAGCTTGCGTGTAATAGATCTTCTAGCATAATAGCAATAACTAAATGGGGATGCTACTTCTGTATAAACAAGTATCATCCTCTTTGTAAGGACAAGTGCTTAAACTTTATTATACGAAATATACTGTTCATAATGTCCATATACATAGTAAGCATCAGTGGAAGAAATGTATTGTGCCATCATGTATGAATGTATCATCCCTCTACACAAATCGTCAATCTTAAAGATAAGGATTAAATGGAAGAAGGTGAAGGTTGGATAGATTGAGTGAGTAGGCAATAGTCAGCTTGCTTCAAGGAGGTATTCAATATTGCTACTAATGCCCACTTGAAATGTCACAACTGGAGAGAGATCTCCCTGTAGGGAAACAAGGTGACAAAAGCATTTAGTTTGTCATGCTCTTTTATTTCGAGGAATTATCTCTGTTGCACGTACAGATACTTATTAGATTCCACCTATACTACCTATTAATACAAATAGAAACATGTATTCGAGTATGTATTTCACTGATACAAGAGCAATCTTTAGCTAGTTCTTTGTACATAATGTAGTAAACACGAAGTACCAATAATAAAGTACCTTCTTTATAATAACCATTACTAAAGGTTTAGGTTTAAATTATATTACATAAAACCTCATTTGTTTATGACTTGCACTTTTCGTGGACACGAGTTCTACTGAACTTTCTAAAAGTAGAGACTTGTATAGGTAATGTATATTTAATTTGTAGGAAGTATTTGTGGTATAAGGTAAAAGTCTCTGCTTTATCAACTAAAAATTATGCAAGTTGCCATTCCATATAATACATGCAGTGAAACATTTAATTTGTTAATAATTCGCTTGCTATTCCTGTAAAATGGATACAAAACACATGATTTCATGAAAATAGATGTCATTAGCCAGTAGGTAAGCTAGGTATTCATTATTCATAGTAAAATGTTAATTGAAGGTGACATCATACTAATTACTTAATTTTTTGTCTGTTGCTTTATGAGAGGAGGATTTCTATTTCTATGAGGTATTGCGTGGTTGAACTGAATATGTATGGACAGATTTCAACAAGGTATGTACGTAAAATCGTAAAATCTACGATAATTTGTATGAAGAAAATGCAAAGATTCTCTAACTTAATAAATACATCATTGCGACATTTATTAAAACCAGAAGTTTTATCTTAAAACATTTGCTAGCCCTGGAGGAACTTAATACTTAATCAATCTAAACTTTAACCTAAAGTACAAATCATCGGAATTCCTTGCGAAAAGGTCGGAATCGGATATGTAGTAATTACGTCAACCTATAACAAGTGGGCATGCTACTATTTATACAATATTTGTCATTTTACTATGTTCTGTTGTGAATGGTTCAAACCGCCATTTTAGGAATTGCGTAATCAGACATTATATACATACGTAACGGTGTATTTACAACATATGTAAGCAATATAAACAGTCCAACACTGTAAAAACTTACTATAGTATGGTTATATCTATTTACATTGTTTAATTTCTAAATAAAAAACATACAAGATTAAGTACAGTAATATGAACAGTTTGTACAGTATTATGTATATTAGCTATTCATATAAGTGTAAGTGCACATTAATATGAATACCTTTAACTTTGGGTACAGAGGCATACAGCTACAATAAAGGCCACAATTTTTATCACTTGCAAATGCATAGTGGTTATATTTTTAGTGTAATCTAGTAAGGACACTGGATTTGGATATATCATATATGTAGTATATACTACTTATTACATAGGTAATCAGAATTTAAACGTGGTATAGCATATATGTAGGCTATCGTAATGATATTATTAAATTTTATAAGCACGGGCGACAAGAGAATACTGGTGTGGTGAGTGTATGTATGTGATTATATGTAGGGGCACATAAAGTTCCCAAATGAATGGTAAAGAAAACCATTTAGTGAATTAGAATAATAAAGTAAGTACATACTACATAGGTAGGTATAGTAGGTACCATATTTATTATGTAGTGTTATTGTCATTATTAAGGTAAGTTTATATAGGATGAGCTGGAATTTAATTTCATACATTGTAAGACATATCCCCGTAGTGCACCACCTAAGTACACTATGCTGCGGCGTTTCTTAAAAATATGCGTCTAACTTGCGACTATTGTTGTGTAAGGTTATTTAGTTATTGTATTATATGTTCGTATCGTACTATATGCATCTCTAATAAGTATGCAGCAGTTTTCATAAGTTACGATGACACTGGAGTGGGGCTATAATATTTCTATACATAGTAAATAAATGATACATTCCCATTAGAACGACAATTAGAATTCACATAATATAATACACTGTAAGATTAAAAGCAGGGTGGCTATATATAGCTGTAGTATTTCTAGTACCTAATGAACTTGCTTCACCTATCTACTTACTCTTAGACCGCACCGTCCGTCCGAAGGTACAAAGATTACATAATGGTACAATGCTATCAAAAGATACCGAGTGACTGAGAATTTTTTGCTCCGGCATAGTTTTTGTAGATATTAGAGGCGGCTGCTTGTGAAGAGCTGAACTGTGAGCTGATGGAATTGGCATGATGATGGTGGTGATGGTGATGGTAGGGAAGGACGGAGGATGCAAACATTTCATTATTCGCCGTTGCGGCAGCCACCATGCTATTTCCATAAAGTAAAAAATTATAGCTTAACACAATATAGTACTTATGTATCGCATTTTTATATTTACTAAGGTATGCAGACGTTTACTAAAGTAAAGTCACATAACTCCACAGATGCAACTCAATTACAATTTAATTCAGAATAAAAATTCCTTAGAATTTAATGAATCCTTTGCGTCACATTACAACTTACATTACATTTTTTATCAACGTAAGGCACACGAATCGCAAAAAGCAGGGATTATTGTAGTACAGCACTTAGAACATTGTAATAAAGAAATTTTGCATTTGGAGCTAATTACATTAATAAAAAGACAGACAGACAGACAGAAAATAATATGGAATTACTTTGTTTTTCTTGAGAGATAGACTGACATGAAAAAAGTGGAATTTGTGACAGATTCTTTAAACTTTGCAAGTCTTGTGCCAAACAACATTAGAAGATTCCTAAATAGTAAACGAGATTCTTGGACCCTTAAGCTCTTTTAACAAAAACAGAGGAAAGCTTCGTACATACCAGTACGCTTGGAAGGATTGGGACAATACTAAAGAATAAAACAAGATAGTCAGCCTATGTTATACTGTCCTGTGGGTATATAGAAGGTACCTGTCTTTTTCTTTGGCTATTCAAGTGCGTCTTACCGAAAGCAAAGCAACACTAAACAATAATAAGAGTTTAGGACAAATAATTGAATACAATCCTTAACCCATGTTATACAATACGTAACTTACAACTTGTGTATTATTACTATTAAGATAAGCCTTGTGTATAGAAAGCTTACACATGTATTTACAATCTAAACTATGTTGCTTATATTCTTTAGAGTATATTACAAGATAGGAATCTCATGTTATGTATGTAGTCACATAAAATAGATAACAGATATGATATGGACACATAGTAAGAAGGAAGGTATTTAGGAATATATCACTATCACTACAATACCTTAATACCTACACAATTAACTTACAAGTGATCGAGTAAGCGATGGGGCATAAATGAATGTAGGGACATGGAAGTTGATGTATGTTATTGTAATGTAACGCAAGGTGAATTGAATTGAGTTGACTGAGTGAGAATGTTGAATTGAAAGGGAGACTGAGACCTACCTGGAGTAATTGTCGGGAGTGAATTGATGGGAAGTGTTCCAAGTAGCTGGCCAGGCCTCCGCCCCTTGAGAAGCCCCGTGGCCGTGACTGAAATCTGAACTCGAGTTTCCACCACCGGACAAGAAATTCATCATCTAAAACAAAACGAAATCATTTTTAAATAGTGCAATTGCATGGCTTATGTAAACAAACATACTTTTTGTACTCCACTTTTTGTCTCTGAATCAAGTATTATGTCCAGTCAACCTGTACTGTACTTATTGTTAACGAATAAAATAGACAGAATATTTTATAGTGGGATTCAAGCTAATTATTTTATCAATCAACCGAATGATGCTTTTTGTTGTCATTTTCACCTTTTTCATGTAGGGACTTTTTCATACGGATTTCTTAGAGATATTGTTGTGTTTTAATAATCTAGGACAACCCCTTTAATATTCTTTACTATTACTAAACGAAATATTAAGCTCAACAGTCTTTCCATTACTACTGGTACATAATGTAGTTATTTCTTAGAAATCTTTTTCTACACGACGAAAACTGACACTTAATTCTTGAAAAGAGTTGTGCAGTAACATTCTTGTAGTAATTGATCCCCTGACTGTTTAAGACACTTAATACTGAAGGACATAATATTTTGTAAAGCCCTTCGCAATACTGTCCTTCGCTGAGATTTCTATTTGAATTAGGTAAAAGGGCCAAAGTTGATGTTAACTCGATGTGTGGTTTGCATAGCTGATCGTTTTGGAGAGGAAGTTTACCTGTGAGTCAGCGGATGCTAGAGAGGAGCCGAAATGATTCTGAGAAAGGAGATGTCCACCGCTGCGAGCATTAGGCCAATGAGTCGCTTGAGAATTCGGATGACAATTGGACTGAAGGTTCTCACTATTGTAGCCTGAGTAATTTATGGAGTTCCCGTTGCCACCACCACCGTTCCCTCCAGAACTTCCATTCGACTGCATGGAAATTGATGATGCTCCGGTCGAGGCTCCTGTTGATGGATAGGGGACTGCTAAGGGAATAGGACTATAACCGGAACTGGTAACGACGGAGGGCACGGGACCTGCTCCACCAGGTCCTATTTGCTTACGCCAACGGGCTCGTCTATTACTAAACCAAACCTGTGGGCGGAACCAAAAAACTATTTTTAATACATGTAGACTTGTAGCATAATTTTCTTTATAATTTTAAATACCTTACATGCCCATTTCATATAAATATCTACGTATGCTGATGAACTTTCAAAAACATTTCTGTATTACATACCTGTACACGGGCTTCAGTCAATTTGGTCCTTTGTGCTAATTCCTCTCTGGTATATACATCCGGGTATTGCGTTCTTTCAAAGCTTCTTTCCAGTTCTTCTAATTGTTCAGTAGTAAAAGTAGTTCTCGATCGACGTTGTTTGCGTTTTAAAGGTATCCCTGGCTCGCTTTCCGTATCTGAATCGTCCATAGACCCAGAATCCCCTGTAAAACAGAAAATAAATGAAAAATGTTTACTTTGCTATTGAAATGTCCATCCCTTACAATTGTGTAACTGGGTATGTACGTACCTAGGTCAGTGAATAAGTATTTATTTGAATTTAAAATCTTGTTCATTCATTTCATATGAAAAAATTGATATAAATACATATTTCATACACACATGTACAACTCTAGGTTTAGATTTCAGTAAAAATCATTCATTGACTATGCTGATTGATCTATAAGCTTATAAGGCAGAGAGCAATATTGGTATTAGATGTAACAACTATTTCCAGATTATGATTTATAAGTAAATAAAACAATTTTTGATATTGAAAAGGCAACAGGTACAAAAGCAGGTAGAAGAAGTAGCACCCTATGATAAAATTCCCACACTAAGGCACCATCAATTCCGTCTGGACACTTTGATCATTCTACTCTACTATAAGTATTGCTGCTTTAGTTTGGATCACCCATCCGTCCTGGACTGGACGATGGGCTGGACTTGTATAGAAAGTAAAGAGTTTCCGTCTTACGGATAAAATTATTTATAATGCCAAAGGTTGGCCAGTTGTCTGCCGTACTGTGGGATTCTGTCATCTACCTTTGCATTGCTTTGCGTTAAATAGAATACAGAATTTCCGACGTTTACGTAAAACCTGGTAAACTCCCTTTTATTATATAAGTTAGCAAAGGCTAAGCCGACATTGAAAATAAAGAGGATGAGCCAAAACCACTTTTATTATCTATTCACAAGTCTATTGTACCTGTTCTTTGTGGATAGCAAGGAGCAAAGTGACTCCGGCTCCAATAAATTGTCACCTATTGAAATTCGGGTTCAATTGTGTGAATTTTGTTGTCAAGTTACGTTAACCTAACTCAAACTTACTTTGTCAGCTCTTATTACAATATGTAAATAATTCTATCTCATCCAATATACCTGTATACTACACTAGCATGGTAAATATAGTATATATTGTTAGAGAGATAAAAAACAGTTTAGTTTGTATTTAAGCTTGACTCTTTAAGAATTCTTTGGACTGAATAGAAAGGATAAGCCTTTGACGATTACCTTCAATGAACTTGTGTGAAAGAAATCCCTGATCTGATTGAGAAGCTTACTGTTAATCTAATTCAGATAACTTTTTGTGTAACTTGCTCCCTTTTCTAGGATTTCCTTACGTTTTCTTATCAAGCGTTAGTAAATACAAATGCATACTAACTCTAATTTTTTATGGCTTCAATTTTTATGCGTTTATCGTTTTTTATCTTAAGTAAACTAGTGTATGTGGAAGTTAATAACATTTACTTAGATCTATTTTAACCCAAGTTTCTTTGTTAATAGTGTTAGCAAACTTTAACTTTTATATGTACTAACTTTAAAATTTCTTGCACCCAAAGAGTTCTAAAGCCGGAAAGGATTTATGCATGCGAACATAAACTGTATTAATCCAAGCATAATAAGAGATTCATAAATCAAACATGAAGAGTAAGGTAACATAGATTTGCGATCGAATACAGTAACTACAAGATGTACGGATATAAATATACTATCATTTTTACATACACAGAAAGCAAATACTATAATAGTAAAGAGTATACAATATAAGCACAACGTACCTCCAAGGATTCTATTAATACTGTGATCCTTTTGATTCTTATAGTCATAGATGTCCTCTTTTTTGGACAAAAGGCCTCCATTACTGCCACTGCCTCGTAAAACACGGCTGATTGAACTTACAGAAGGTGCTGAGTTTCTATCGCAGGCTCCATCCTGAAACAAATATCATCAGGTTAAAATCCCGTCTTCCCACATACGTAGACACACAATGACATTAGAATACCTACTTGGTAAACGAAGTGAATTTGTGTATAATGCTCATGCAACTTTCTTTCTATACACTAGAACAGTACTTAAGACATAAAGGGCAATAAGAGATCGCGTCGTCATGATATTATGTAGGGCCTAGACGTATATTAGACTTCAACATTCAACAATTAAGAACAACAAATCAATTTTCTTTAGAAAAGCGTAATGAACTTTCGGGGAACGAAAGACTACTTAAAAGAAAGAAATTAAAGGCTTGAATGAGGAATTCCTTTTACTATAATTTATAGATAGGGATTAATGTCTGGTATGTTTATGCTATGAGCATTCTTATAGTCTGGGGCCTACTTTGATTAAGCGATCGCGAATTTCCCAGGAGAAGATAGCGGGGTTATCCCGTTTGTACTCTTCAATTTTATTTTCAACCTCTGGTGTAGCGACGCGTGGTTTGCTCCCTCCGATAACTCCCGGACGAATGCTTCCCGTCTCCTGGTATCTGTTCAGGATCTTGGAGACACAGCCGTGAGACACTCGCAGTTGTCTCGAGATCACACAAGGACGCACTCCAGCTGCTGCCATTTCAACAATTTTCAGGCGAACGTGATTCGGGAGCGGGCGACCGTTTATGAACACTCCGCCGAGCTGGTTGACACGGCCTTGACCTGTGCAAAATCCTACGATTAATTAATACTTGATAATTAGGTAAGGAATGTTGGTACTTATAAAATATTGCTCTGATTATTATCATCTTAAATACTAAAACTATTTGTAAAGTCACCTTATGTAATATAGCTCATGTAATTCATAACCCAAACGCCTTTCGAGCCGAAACTTCCAACATAATTTAATATTTTGTAAAAAGGTTATTTAGGTTTATTACACAACAAGAGGCTGTAATATTATAATACTTAAATAGACAACTTGTCTGAATACTGAGGAAGGTAGCAATGAAGATACTTTGCGAGAAGTTGCAGTATATAGATAGTTTTTACTAGTAAAAGTGTGATTCAAATTACTCCAAGAAAACGTTCTTCCTACTGATTACTATTAAAAAGAGTTAAGAATAACATTTTCCAGAATTTGACAACATATTTCAGTCTCAGGTGTAAATGGTTAAGCTAACAATATGTGTCATTTTAGCGTGATTACCTAAGTATCATAGCTTCCTTATGTATATTGTGTATTGTATACCTTGAAAAGGATATCCTGTGGAAAATATCGGCCGTATATTAAGGGCACTTGACACAGCCATCATTTAAAGCTTGGTGATGACACTTTCGCCAACAAAATCCAAAAATTGTTGTTACAAGAACCAAATTCGCTGACAGTATATTTATAAAAATTCACTTAAGTATTTGATGTGCATAAAATCTTAATTAAGGTTCACTTTAATGATTTTTGCAGACATGAATATGTAATGCACTAACTAGTGTTTTAGGAACCGATCGATTAAAATCGAACAACATCAACACAGGAATGACAGGGGTATATTATTTTAATTTTACGCGATGAGTTTCACAAGCTTGTGCTATCTGCATTTCTCAGCATTCCCCTAGCACAAGGACCAGAACAGCAACAGCACACCACACAATCCAACAAGAAGGAAAAGGTACTCAACTAAAAAAGATGAGATGATATTTATGAACTTTTTATAGCCAGGTATTTCACACCTTGAACATTAGGAATTTATTTAGTTCTTGCGAATGACCAGGTAGATTGTACAACCTGCAGACTGGACTTAGACTGGCCTGGCCTGATGAAGAACTAATCTTAAGGAAGGATGAGACTTGACTAATTTAGTGGACTGAACCTCGGCGTCAAGCGGTCTGCCTTGGCTTCATTGCTTCACAGATAGTTTTTACGAGTTTGTTACACACAAATGTATGCAGGACCCGTTTTTGTGTGTATGTACACTTCTAAGTGCTACACTCATATGAAATCAACTCAAGGGATCAAGTCTGGTCTGAGTTAAGTGTCAGTGAGCTTCCCTACCGCTAAGGAATGGGTGCCTTTAGGGAGGTCCGAATTCAGTACACGATGCAATACGAGACTTACAGATACTCTACTCTGCTGATCTGTGTATTATATCTGTATTGCATTTGTATATTTGTATCTTCTTATCCCACAGAAGGATTTGGACGATGTAAACTACAGATCACAGCAGTATATCTGTATAAGGGACCGGACGATACACGAATGCAAAGTAACACCTAACTAATCTAAGGTCGAAGCTGAAGGTATACCTTAGTAATTTTTTCCTTTCTCCGTTAGCCTAGTCTCCCTTTTTAACCTCACTCACAATCAACCTAAAGTAAATAATGAAATTACTTTAAAATAGATGAAGGAAAGCCAAACTGATACTTCTACTCTTTTTCCTTTCTTGGTGATCTCTTCAGGAGTCAATCCTCAACTTCAGTCAAGTCATTTTCTTGGCAAGGCTTGCTTGGTTACCTTTACCTTTAGTTCGGTTGAGTTGGGAGAAGTTGTAAGTTGAGGGCGACAGAGATTAAGCAAAAGTACAATGATAGAAAATAATACACATGTAAGTACAGTACATAGATACATACACACTTGTACAATAATAATGGGGATACCTTTAAGCTTAGTATATGTATGTACACTGCTTCATCCTAGCATAAAGCGTATTGTAATTACTATTAGTTATTGCCCATAAGTTTAACACTTACTTAATACATGATGACTTTCTCACGAAAAGGGTTATAGAGATCTGTATACTACATGTAGTATATATAGTACATATATTTAGTACAAAATTCATAAATACGTATGTAAATGTGCTTGTGCTTATACGTATGTACATTTACACGATTAAGCAACACAAGCAAAACAAGACTTATCTAATTGTAAAGTGTGATATGAAGCTTAGAACTGTTTAGGAGTAGAATTATCTATGTATAAGTACAAATACTAAGTAAGTGCAGAAACAGTCAGCCAGTATATTATAACTGGTTTTCTTTTATTTGGTAATGTTTTCCCTATTTACTTACGAATAATGTACCCTTATAAGTAAAAGTATGTAGCTAATAGAGTTAGAGCTATAGCAAGAGCTATAGTACAGATATTATAATTATAAGTATAAGGTGAGTTATTATATGTGCAGCTTTCACATGACAATTTAGCTGTAGAATTATCACCCTATAGAGTTTGCTAACATCTAGTTTAATTTGACTACTACTAAGTACTAGAATGTGTACTAGTACCTATGTAGTACAGACAGGGTAGAGAATACATAAATCCATTTGTATCTGTCTATTATGTGACTGTGTGCTTATAATGTGTATTTATGCATGCACTTAAGTATGTATAATATGTGAGAATCATTTAGAGAGCCATTCAGTGCAATGCAGTATGAAAGTATGAAGCTCACCGCATATAATATAACATCAAAACCGAGCGTAAAGAAGGTGGAGTTTTGCTGAGCTGGATGTGATTTTGACACCCTAAGGACCGCCCTCGTCTGTCAAGCCTTTATAGCTAAACAGCTTACAATCAGCTTACAGGATTTTCATTTTGTCCTTTGTGACTTGATTTGACTGCTTGCAAGTACTATGTAACTTATAATGCGAGTTGACATGGCTTGGCTCGGTTTTGGCTTCAGAGCAGAAGTTAGCATCTGTAATGCAATGCAATGTAATCTACATTGGTAGAATTTGTTACTAACTATTAACTATCAAGTCGAGGGAAATGTGATGCTACATAGAAAACATGTTTGTTGATTTACAGAATTTTACTCTTGGTCTGTTTTATAGGGCTTAAAATAACTTCAGTTAATTGCATTTAGTAAATTGCACAAACTATTTGTATTTTAATAATTATTAGTTATATGCAACACTAGTACAGTATTTTATATTGTATGTTTATTCATTCGTAATTGTAAGTATATTGCCAACAAGTATTGAATAATCTTATACAATAAATCTGAAGAATATGTGGTACAATATATCATAAATATCTTATCAAGGTGTTGCTGTAATAACAATAGAAGCCACCAATATACAAGTTTACTAGTCACATACAATATCCAATAAATATATGATATATAAATGATAGTAGTTTTACTAATAAATAGTAAAAAGACCTAAACACTGTTAAATTCTAATTACAAAAGTAGTTATGTCACGTTAACTCGTAACATATAACAATGACGACTAATTTCACAAACTTATTTCAAAAGAAAGCATGCATAGCAATTCAATTTGTATTTAATAATCGATAACAATTTAGGTTGAGGTTGAGTTAATTGTTCTTAAGATTGTAAGACTTTTCACTATTCACAGATACTTTAGTTCCAATTTCTATTTATAATGCTTGTAGATTTTTAATTGTATTATATTAGTTAGATTTTGAATTCCTTTATTTGTGTAAGTGCAAACATAAAGTAGGTGTATAACCCACTTATTACGAAGCTTATGCCTTAAATAGTATTACTGCATTTGTAGATATTTATTTGTAATTGTTGTGCTGTTGAGATAGGTAAGTAAGTTATTTATTACCCATTGAGATTTCATTAGAGGATGATGAAAATTAAATGTTCAATTTGTATCCAGAGGAATTCCATTGAATTGAATTAAATTTCACATAAGTTCCTACATACTATAGTATTGTAGAAGATATTTCGTGGGAACATAAATCTTCACCCATAAATAGGTATTCGTATAAGGGTGGAATGCCTGCACCAGAAATACTTTCTCAATTAGTACTTCTTCCAAAACAAATTCAGCATTTAGAAAGAAAAGACACGTTCCTTGGAGGCCATCCCGTCATCTCCTACGGATGAGGGGAGAAATAAATCAAAGAATTGTCTTGAAGAGACCTAAAAGGCTCGACTAACAATAGCTTAAAGAGATTGAAGAATAGGAAGTGGGCCTTCAATTCAATTAGGTATTTCAGTTCACAATCGGATTTAAAATCCAAATAGTTAGCTGGCTGGCTTTCTTTACTGTTTCTTTTATAATCTTTAATATTTGTGATATAAATTAAGTATCTGCTGTTGTGTTCTGTAAATAGGTACATCTACATAGGTATTCGGTAGACATCTATCTAGGCACATGTATGCATCTTTAAGCCATTTCTATTCTCTATTTACAAACAGGCGGTAGGTCAGAAAAAGTCAAATGTAAGGGTTCTACCTACCCAATACACTATTATTTTCATCGTCTTAGATATAGAATAAAAATGCACATAAAGATACAAAAAGACCAGACATTTGTCATAATTTATTACTTTTGAGATGAAACCTAGAAAAAAAGGGAGCCCTTTACTTTCTTATAAAGGAGTTTTAGGTTATCACACTAATAGTAAAATGGGCTACTGAGGAGATTTACTTCAGTGGATATTTTGCCAAGAAATCAGAGAACAAAATAGTGATGATACACCTCTTAGAATCTACATTACCTTGAATTGACTTATTTTTGCCAACCTTTGCTAGGTGAGCTGTAATGTTATGAATGGTGTTATAAACCTAACTTAGCTAATTGTATTAGAAGTTTTCATGCCGACAAAATATGACTTTAAACAAGTACTAGCTAAACCACTGCAGAATACGCTTTTCCTACCAGTTATCTGCAATCGCTAATTAAAACACTTTTATTGATAGAAGATTGGTAATATATATTGGATTCTATATGCCGCAATTTGTTTATTTAGGCTTTTGATTATTTGTGTACTTGCTTTATCGTTAATACTAGTTCCGCATAATGTACAATTACATAGTATCACTAGAAACAAAGATAAATACAAATAAATGTGGAAGAAAGGATTTGCAATACAGAATTTTGGCTATTTGTTAATAAGTATTACATGCAATTCTAGGAAAGCATGTTTTATAAGGTAAAATCTGGTTCATGTATAAACAGTAAACACGATAGTTAGTTCAGTAGGACTATTGGGTAATATTTAATGTAGATTGTAGAAATATATAAAGCTATTTGATGAGCCAAATATTTATAAGGAAAAGAGAAAGATTTTTCAATAAAATATTTCTATTGATACCCATAACAAAATTACTAATAATATTATTATCACTGATAAGTTTTTGAGGAGAGAAGGAGAAGAGAGCTAAGAGAAATAGCGGAGATCTCTAGGAAACTGCTTGAATCGCCTAATAAGGTGCCGCAGCTGACATAATACACTGTGATTTATGGGGGATACATAGGCAGCGGAAAAATTCTCACAGGCAGGCACACACACGTAGTCCAATCCAAATCCACGTCGCACGCTGTCCAACTTGATGTTTTTCAGACAAAGACACATTTTCTTTAGCTTGTCCATGTCCATAGTGCTCGTCCTACGGAGAACTATTCAAAAGATGATATGCGCATTAATACGTGTAATAATTCAGCTAACGCAACGTAAGAAACACAAAGTTCGTCTTGAATTTAAGTCAATCCTCAACTTAATCCTTCTACTTCGCCATAAACTACTCACAATCAACTAACTCCCTATAAATGTATACAAATGTTCAGTACTAACCTAATCTTAATGCTCATTGTCACATTTGTGGTCAAGCCAAATCAAGCTAAACCAAAGCCACACTCTTCTTGTTGTTGACTTCCTTTGTATATCTTATAATTGTGCGATACAATATATATGTGCCTTACCTACTACGAAGTATTTACATATATTACATGTACATGTACATGTATGAGATTCAGATGACTTTAGAATGGCTTGTCTAATCGTCCCTAAAAGAATGGGAAAAGTGTGAAGGAACAGAAATCCGTTTCAGATTCCAACTTCACTTACCTTAAATTCATTGTTATTATTGTCTCTCTATTTTTTATCATGTAGTGTACTGTTTGTTGTATGTATCAGTATCAGTACTTCAGATTCTATGTACATTGTATAAAATGTCACTGATGTGAAGCTGAGGATGTCGTTTTCATGTATGTACTGTATGTATGCTTGTATTTGAAACTTTGAAAGTGTAGGGTCGCGTCATCCTAATTTAACTAGAAATTATGCAGACAAACCAACAAACATAGACCACTTGGGAGATATTATTGTGTAACGATATGCTGGCGCATGAACTCCCCTTCTTTCTACAGTAATTAGACAAGGCTTGACAAACTTGCGTTATTAATGAGCTCACCAGTTCACCTCTGCCTGTCTCTTCCTCTAGTATGTGTTTAATGTATCTAATCTATACATATTAAATATATTTGTCCCATTCCCATCCTGTCAATTCGTATCGTAGTATATTTAAAATTATTGTAATGTGCCGATGTAAGCCAAGCTGTATTTCATTTTCATGTCTCAAATTTTTAAATGTGCTTTTGTGTACGTAGACATTGTAACAATGTGATCTATTAGTTAAAAATGTTAACTATCTGTATGCATTATCGTGTAAGGTACTTAATTGTAATTCATGGCAAATCAAAATGCATCAGGAAAAATTAGTATTCAACATAGGAGAGGTTTTTTTGCAGATTAGTAGAATTTTAAGTTTAAGGAAAATTCAATTTGTGTTCATAAAAAATGTGTCCCTAATACATTTTCACCTTAAAAGATGAAAAGTACGACGGAGCTGTTATTTTGAGCCGATTGTGTATCTTCCTGTTGTCTCGAGTGACAGGGCTGACAGGAACATGGCAGTTTAAATAGGGATACAAGCAATAAATGTCATGTTCACGAAGCGACACTCTTTATGATGAAAATTACAAAACAGAGTTGGTGATCTATGTATGTAGCTATTTAGAATAGAGGACAAGGAAATAATATCTCGCTCGCTTGGGTCCGCAGTTCAGTCCAGTCCAATTCAACTCTTAAATGTATTACTGTATAATATTATCACTTTAGATTATTGCCGACTTGTTCGTGTCCGTTCATCTCATTCTCTCGCATAACGATACAACACACATTAAAAGTATAAGGAAGAGCCGAATTGAATATGGAAATATTTTGAATAGATTTTCCGTATGAGATTACATTCCGCAAGGGCAATACACACTACACACATTCAAATTCAACACTACGATGAGTATTCATTGTGGCTGTGTGCTATTTATTATTCAATGCAATATACACACAATGTGTAAGTTTGTATGTACTGGTTGGTGGTCTCCTTTGGTTTGTTGGTCTCTATTTATTCTGCAGTTAAGTTTAGTAGTTTCGTTTCCATTCTGTTGTCTGTGTTGATGTTTGTAGAATGGAGAGTGAAATGGAGTCAAGTCAACTCAAGCCAGCGGATAACATGCTATAGAAAGGACAAAAAGACTATAGCGTTGACATTCAGATCAGCATTCAATTGGAAAAGAATGGGGGAACACATTTGGTAGTCAATAGATGCATATTCATGTACATAGTAGTATTTAGATGCTAAAAGGCAATTGTGTAAGTAAAGTCACAAAGTCACTTTTAAGGCGACGGAGCGGAGAAGAAGGCAGTTACAAACTTACTGTACTCTCGTTTTCTTTATTGTAAGAAGGTAATGGGCTCAGGAAAAGTTTGGCTTTTTCACCAAATAACATCATGTCACTTGGGAGTGTGGACAAAGGCGGCGGAGAGACCTCCGAGATTCTCAAAGTGCCGAACTCATTGAGAAAATAATAGACGGGCGAAGGCGAGGTCTGCTGTAATTGTTGACACTTGCGGTACCTTTTGACCTCGCATGGTGTTCCGTGTTCCCAACAATGTCCCCTTAATTATTACTATTTACCTACTACTACATATTCAATTTCAATAGAATTACAGATGTAATAGCCATTTTAAATCTAATACTTGCTTACATCATACTGTATGTACATACATTATCTATCACACCTAAATATACATACATGCTTTGAGTTTGGGTTTCCTCTAGCTAAGGGTGAAGTTTCACTACGAATTGAGAAAATTCCTTCCATTCATTGAAGCTTACATTAGTTTAGAGTAGGGATTTACTGATATTATTCCTTAAAGACGTGGTAACAGCAGTTTCATTCTTTTCTTAATTAAATTAGGTTTACCCCTTAAAAGCCCATTTCGATTTCCCATTTTTCATTTCCCAAAAGGTTGCTGTTCTCTAAAAATGACGTAATATAGTTCTTCTAATTTTCCAATTGCTAATTACCGGTGTTCCCAATTTTTTATAGTCACAAGATGTATAGTATGTACTTTATCTTTAATTAGTGAAAATTACTGACACCAATATTGTTTCAATATATAAATACTCGTGCTTAGACTGTATTTTTAGAACTTTTTTTCTACAATCCATACTATATATTATCTATACTATATTATTTTTAAAAAATAATAATGGTTACAGCTCTTATAGTAAATAGAGTTTGTGTTAAACAAATCATGACATACATTTCTCCACGTCCGATCCTATTTATCAATTCAATCAACTCTTTTCTGAAGTCAGTTGGCTTGTTTGTTTGTCCGTCCAAATGTACTATCTTGTCTTGTTTTGCATTCAATTGTCATGTTACCTTTGCTTTGCGTACGCCAGATTCTCTCTGAAAAGATGAAACACAACATAATGCTCACGGTGAGAATTGAAGATCTAATTTAAAGATCCTGGGGATAAATTGTTGCGTTGCGAAAGCTAAAGTTCGTCACTTGGGGCTAAAATACTTGGAAAATGTTTGTAGCTATGCATTCGGTATTTGTGTTATGTTGAATGCTGTGAGGTTTAAAAGCTGAATGAGTGGAGAGTTGGAGATGAAAAGATTTATCACCTCATTCTGTCATCACCAGGCCAGGTCATCAACTATACAGTTGTAACAAAACCAAGGTTTGGTTCCTTTAGTTCCTTCGTAGATTTACAAATGAGCCAAACAGACTGCTCAACACAAGGGAAAATCATTCACAATATCTACTGACATTGCCTTCCTTGTCTATAGTAATATCTAGCAATACTTTCAATACTTACTTATCTGACGTGAGAATATTTGAATGAATTTGATGAAATGACATAGCATGACTAAACTAACCTGTGAACGTGAACCAAACGAAATATCGTTCCTTGTAAGTAACTTGGACTCGTGTCGTATCTTATCGTTAGTAATGATATTTTGTATAAGTTAAGACATATTGTTATGCATGAACTATGTATTTATAGTTGAGATATGTGAAGCAAATTCATAAGTGACCCAGCAAAGTGACCGAAGGCTATGTAAGGAGAAAACAACCGGAAAACTTGGACAGAAGATACCATGCTCATCAATCTGTGATAGTGTATTACATGCTCTATTTACAATTCGATATACTTAACGTAGCGAATTAAAAAGTTTCTCCACATTTCCTGCTTAGCAATTGCATTGCAATTGTAAGGTACATCTTTATAATCACGAATATAGTATGCATTTACATATTACGGGACTAAATATTAGTAGACATTCAAAATAGGGAGCACTTTGTCTTTAGTATAGTAAAAAATGTGTAAAAGTGGCCATTAATTCTTTTCTTTGGGATTGTGCATTGTGCGCAAACTAAGAATAATGTACAAGAATTTATACCATATTGACGTGAGGGTACTTAATTATTTTATTTTTCTACGTGAAACTGGTATTTACGTAATCATCTTGCTGGCCCAAGCATTTTGCTAACAAGATATTGCATTTATTTATTTAAGAAGTAAGCTGCACAATTGTGCAGCAAACATAAGATTGAAACTAAAGACCGAGTAGTATTTTTTGGTTATGTTTAATATATATACATTGCCTAATTATTGCAGATCAGTTTCAGCTCAAATATTTACATAGATATCTTACTTAGGTCAAATTAAGGTTTTACTCCTTAATATTGAATTTTAACCCCCCGTGTTGGATATTTCTAATTTAACATTTAAAGTGTATATTAATAGATTACACAGATACTGAATCACTGGTAATAACAATAACAACAAACAAAATGACTCATCCATCTTCATACATCCATAAGCTACGCTAAATATATTTACCTATGAATCCATATACTTATTCAGTTGAAAATAGCCCCACCACGCAAAGAAACTCATTCCAGGAGCGTAGCTACATAAATAACAATGTGCTGATTTGCACAACCAATATAGCGAATCGCAGCGTTTAATTGAGCATTAAATTGCAATTTTTCTCGTCTAATTATCACAAAACATAACAGAAGACACAGGTAGGGAAGACAAGCGTTATATTTGCTGTCGAAAAATCAGCTTTAAAAAGGACACGCTGAGTGCTACTATTAGGGCTTAGAAAATCTACTCACAAACTATAATATCCATCTCTGTAACAAATTCCATTTTGGTTTTGGCTATCGAAGGGGAAGAAAAACAAGTAAAGGATGCCATAGCTCTAATGCGATCCATGCATATTGTACTGTACTGAAGTTTTCTCACTAATAGGCACGACTAACGTCATTTCTTGGCATGGCATGACTTTACTTTTTACTTTTGCTTTGGTTTGTCTGTGAAACACGAATCCAATCCAAATCCACAACAACTTTAGTTATTTCATGAGTAACTTGGACCAGGACACGAGCCTGTACGTCTTGTATACTACTAGTAGATAGTACTATAGCATTCTAAAGCAAAACACAAAATATTTGTAAAATAACAAGCCATCATAAGGAAAAGTAGTCAAGCCAGAGGTAGACTACTAGAATGGGAATTAGAAGGCATGGCAAAGGGTTTGGTAATTCTTGCTCCACAAGAATAGCAATTCTATAAGAGTTGTTGTCCTTAAATGTAATTTGTGACGGCATTAAATAATCCATGCAGTAATTCCCGACTCTAAACAGTAAACTTCTTCAGATGTACATACCACACATCCAATTACGTATAAATGATCCACACATATGTACATACATGTACATACATAAATAAGAATGAAATACTTAAGTACATGCATCAAAACCTTATTAAGTTTTATCCGTAAATATTCTGACGATTAGTCATGTTATGATTTTATGATGGCCCCTTCTGTGTAGCAAGTAATAAGATTCTTACTCCGATATAGGTACTTACTATATTATCTCCATCTAACAACATACGAGAACACATGCAATGCTAGTGTACAAATATAGGAATATTCATTGGCAATAAAAATTCATAAAATAAGGGTGTAAATGGTTATTCCTTTAGCCTTGGTCTATCATATCATAGGATATCATCACTTTAACTACTTAAGTACTTACATTACTACTACAATCACAATCCAATGACCAAGAGCATCATTTTCTTGCTCAATATTAATAAACATCTGGTATGGTTACTCTTTAATGCTCCAACTCTAATTCTAGCTAAACTAAACCATTGGATTTGCTTATTATTGCCTAAATTATGTCTCATGATGATTTTTACTTTTATAAACCGTGGTAACCTGATTAGGCGCAATGGGTGTTAATACAGAAGATAAAACTTATTGCTAATGTGTGTCTATGTACGATCTCTATCACAGTTCCCCTATCACTGTGCATTTCTATAATATGTGTTAACGCTGAAGTGTAATTACATCATTGTACATATAGGAGCTACATAATTATAAGTATAACTTCTTTGTGAAACAGATAAATGATAAGAAAGGACACTCTTGAGTTCTGACTTCTGACGCTAATGCAATTAGAGCCGTAATCATTCAGTTAATAAGTAAAAGAACTAATTCAGTAATTGAAAGCAGTAACAAGGCATGAACAATGTAAATTGGACCACAACATTTATTAAGTTACCGCAAAATTCTGTGTAGCGAAAAAGAATTGATTTTTCTATGGATACTTAAATTTCTTGGTGCTTTTAGCACGCTTAGGTATTCACATTTAGATTCTGGCTGAGGATGAGTTTCCTATAGCTATACTCTAGTGTAAAGGTGTAGAAACATTTTCATCTCCAATACTGTCATGTAAGCATATAACACAGGAACCAACCGTAGATCATTTACGAAGTTGTAGTATACATAATTGTGTCTATCCATAGATAAGGGACTTAGTTCTAGCTCTGTTCTGGTTCTGGCTACGTTCGTTAGCCTGTTAGTCTCACTCAGGTAATATAATTCTCCATAGTTACTTAACAACTCGTGGATGTGGACGTGGATTCTATAGTCGAAATGGAAGTTGGTAGCAATCATTATGAGAAGTTGTGCTGAAGTTCAATATGGCTGGATGTGGATGTAGATATTGTGTATTATGGCCCTTTCTACTATTGAATACTGTTATATGTATGTGCTGTAGTTTCTAGTTTCTCTATGCAATTTCTATATGTATACGTATAAGTTGCCGAAAAACATTAAAAGATTCCTTCCCTTATTGATACAAAGCTTCATTCATTATATATTACCCGTTACGCATAATGTGTTATAAATGTATCAGTCTTGTCCCCGTCTGGTCTGGTGATGTGGATGTGAATGTGACTAGTATAGTCTAATGCTAAGTTGACGAAGTTGAAGTTGACTTATAGGAAAATAGGTACAGAATAAGGCTCTAGGATGGAATGAAAAGGGATTAGTTTTAGGTTTCGTTTAGGACTCCGCGAAAAAGGATTTGATTCGCTTCAAAAAGAGATTTCCTAATAGATCCACAGAGGACAGGAATATTATATACATTAGCAGTTGATTTATTCTTCATGTCGTTTGCTTTTCAATCTAATATTCTCGTATACTAGATATAAAAGCTACACGTTGTAACTTTCAAGCTTTTAAAATTGCATATACACATCATATTATTATTAGACATTTCTTATGTGGACAATTTGATAAATTCTTCGATTCCCTACTAGGAAGGAAGGAAGAGCATTACGACTTTGTTACTTATGGCATTGTTGGCTAGTAAATATTACCAAATAGGTACATATCAAACTGAACTACCGAACTAAGGTTATCTACGTGAAATAATTTTCAACAGGAGTGTATTTGCATTAGTGAATAATGTCCAAAGTATGTATACATAATGTAGTGCTGATTAAATTGTGATTACCTATGTACATGTGTATTAAATTTTAAAGAAATTAGCCAGTAGTTTTCCCCCGTCTGCAGATACTGTTTACTATTGTAACTTATATTTAGCTATATTTAATTGTAGTATCTTCACTTTTTTGCATTATGATCAATGTAATATTTTAAGCAATACAATAATAATCGATTAAACGAAGTATTTTGTAAAAATAGTGACTATACCAAAACCCAAACTACTTGCAAGAGCATACGTATTGACGAACAGAAATCGAGATGATCTATGTATTATAATTGGAGTAGAAAAAATAATTCTTTAACATTTTGTTTAAACTGGCTTTAATGTTTAATAATGTTTGATGTCAATTCAATACTATAATGTTGAGATTTAAACTTCCGAAATATCTAAAGTAGCTTCGTCGTTTTGGGTGGTATTCTATATACAAGCATAGAGGCGTAGCTAAATACACATTTGGACATTTAAGGAGGGATTTCAGAATCAAGCTAAGCGGTAGAAATGCATAAATGTAAGTACAAGTACCCACACTACTATCTTTGGCTTACAATACTTATACAATAGTAGTATAATACTTGCATACATATTTATGTATGCCTGTTAGTATGCATGGATGTAGGTACGCATTGTAAGTGTGTACTTTTGTATTCATTCAGCTTTGTAGGCAGAATATGTGGAAAGAACGGGAAAGGCCAGTCCCTTTGAATCGACTCAAAACTTCAGCGACACAAATCTGCTCTGCCTATAATCATATACACAAAACGGAGAAGTAAGTAAAATAAACGAGAGAATGGGCCGTGTGCCATGCCACCACGGCCGTCGTCATTTATTCTTACACAAATGTATGTCCAATGCATTAATACTTACCATTTAGTTTATATACTAAATGATCCTTTATTCTTTAGTTGTGCTTTTCTATCCGCTACTTCTCATTTTCTATTCGTCTTGATTTTTAAGACTCTTGGTCATCAGTATAATTCTTTCAATATATTTTTATAAAGCCTGCACACTACTTAGCGCTCTATACTTATCACGAGCGAGAAAACCATTAGAATCTGTATAGATTGATATTTATACGCAAACATTTACTTCTTGACACAAAATCCTAGAGAATGTTCATATCCGCATAGACCGGTACCTTTCAAGTAGTAACAATATGGGTAATTAGTACTTAGCATCTTTATATTTAAATCCATTACGTTTGCATTATAATTTCTGTTTTGTTTATCGCAAGGAAAATAATTAGCGAGTCTTATCAAGTACCTATTTCTGACTTCTGTAAGGAAGCGGCAGCTTCAATGGAACTTTATCCATTATGTACAGATATTATCTACGTATCTTTAAAATTGTCACAGTGTGTCCCCTTTTCTCGTATTTAGCAAGAAGAGTAGGATACGTAATACATAATACGATGGGTAAGCTACTTAGGTTCATAAAAAGTGACATATATTCATCACATCAGATATTTTTAGTATGTTGTATCCTTTATCTTATAATTGTAGGTAAGGTATGTAACGTAAACGTATAGTAAGTATAACGTTCAAAAGATTATTTTATTTTTGTAACAGAAAGCTATTTAAAAGCTTTATAACTTTGTATATGAAATCTAAACATAGGAAATTGAGAATTCTAAGTACCTTCAACCTTATTTATGCCTAGCAAAATATATAAACGTAGGAAAGCTGGATATTATGATGAAGCTGAAGTTGACTATGATTTTGAACACGCTGCAGTTGCAGACCAGACCAGCTTCCTCCTAAATTCTAGTTAACAATGAATGAAGAGAGAGAGAAGCCATCAAATCTTTTTCGAAAACTCCAGTTTGTTCTTTTGGTTGAGCTCCATGATCGATAATATATGGAAAGGTCTATTTGTGAAGAGTTCGTCACGGCTGTCTTAGGAAAGCGAGCCGTGAGCTGATGTGGATGTGAGTGAGCCTTGCAAAGGGAGCCTGGTCTAAAGCTAAAATGTAGAGGAGCACTGCTAGGACATAAAATGAGCTAACTAAGGACGCAGAATGAGCAGCAGACAGAAATCTCAAAGGGTCTCTCTCACTCACTAAATTCAGTCCACTGAACTGATTCTCACATAGCCTAAACGTAAACGTAAATCTAGTAAGTATGTACCAACTTAGCATTAATACGCTTTAACTAAATAGGCTTCAAGACCAAGGTTCATGTACATAGATACATAAGGGCTCGCGACATCTGCAACTAAACAGATACATATAAAGGGAAAAATTGAGAAATCGGAAGCGTGTCCGTCATGCCAAATTTTCTACCGGACAATTTTTTTCGACTCTCTCACACGAAAAGGAAAGCAAAAGCCCAGGCCGAGGCAGATTCACTTTCCTCCTAACAAAACTAACGTTAACGTAAGTTGCTCTTCTTTGGCTAGGCCAATGAAATGAAGGCAAGCCGAAATAAATGTATGGGGAACATCGTTTGGTCTAGCCATGCTGGGACAAACAGTAAATTATATGTACTATACATGTGTAATGAGTGTGTGTGTGTACATGCAAAAGTTCATAGAATTTTCTGAATTCATATTAATGTATGTGTTGTAGTCAATTCGGATATCCTGGCCTGGCAAGATCAACACTTCAATCATACCTATACGAGCAGACCAGACAAATATAGTAGGATTATATAAATAATTTTGTGGAATTACTAATAAATATGTAGTATATGTGTCTCAATCAATATGAGACCACTATGTATTACCACTACAAGAAATTCTTTTAGTGTGCTAAAGATTTTGTACATTAACCGTGTTCATATTGACGGAGATGAGGATATCTTTAATGACTACGACATACATTTACGGATAAATGTTATAATACTGAATTTAATATTTGTTAGTTGACAAGGCAAAAAGTAAGGAAGAATTCCCCACAGTATTCATACAGCCAAGAGCCAACACAACACAACAGCACAAGAGAAATTGTCTGATTGTCAGTGTTGAATGTTGGATGTGTATACGTAAAAGTAAAGGTGGTCTGGCCAGGACAGACCAATCCCGTTTTTGTTCACAAGGCTAATTAGCCACGCTCAGGCAAAACGCGTTTGCCAATAGAATTCATTTACAATCCAAATTCTAAATGGAAATGATGAGGCAAAGGCAAGGCAGTCAACCAAAAGCAATGAAATGGAGATAGAAAAAGGATCTCTTGATGGGATACACTTACTTTTCTAAAGAGGACTTTGTTTGAGTAGTAGACTTTGTGTGCACTGAATTATGCTTATAGTTTATATGCATTATTATTACTAATATAAGTGTGTTTGTATGTTGATACTTTAAATGTACCGAATATTTTATACATTTATCAATGCTAACAACTAACTAGTCAGAATTATTGTAGTACAGTAATGTATGGCAAGTAAGAATGTTACACTATTGTTTATATCTGTATTACTTATGTATATACATAACGTATCTGAAAATATTAAATTATGTGTATGAAGCTACCTTATTAGTGTTGTTAATGTTAGTATTCCACACACTAAACAGATAGATACTGCTGGAACTGGCTTACATTATGCAGAATTGTATTTATTGGACAAAATGCAAAGTAGATATAGGGTTGCTTTAACTTATCCATCTTTTAACTTATATGAAGGAGTCAACAAGCAACGTCAATGTACCTATTGGTGTAAGTGCGTTCGGGATAAGTCTTCCGCTTTTTCTAGTTGATTTGCCATTTGTTCCGTTTTTGATTCCATTTTCATGCTTGTTCTTTTCGCTATTTATAATCTCATCTAGAATTTCATAACTAGAGTATGTACTATATACTACGTGCAATAGAAGTTAAGTATCTGTATTTGTATTGTGAAATGCTTTATGCAGAATCATGTAGCAACATTCAATAGTTAACTGTTATTGGCTTTGCAATTTTTGTCCTACTGAAAATTAATTTTTGGGAGATCTATTTTATTTCACGATGATCATAAAATATGCATACTTGAATAGTGCATATTGATATATTAGTTATTGTGACCGTGACTAGTAGTATCTACAGGCACTTGGGTCTTGGGCTACAGTAGGAAATACTAGTACATACATTATTATGATTTATTAGTGTGCACTACAACAACTACATTAATGCACATTCCGTTTAACTAAATACACTGTTATTTAAGTAGTTCCCAAATACTTTTTATAATAACAGATAAAATATACAACCAGTATTCAACAATGCATTTTATTGTAATAATGTAAGCAGAGTAAGCAATACCTACATACAGTCAAGATGAAAAACGAGTAGTTGTATGCTCCTATCGTATCCTATACAAAATATCTGTGTTTTACCATAGCGCACAAGTCTTTACTTACGTGTTATGGTTTTATTTGGGTTTGCTAGTGTATATTGCAAATTTTAGGACTCTTAGAAATTATAACACAAATTCTGGGAACATGAAATTATAAATACTAATAGTGTAGAAAGTTGTTGTATCTGTGTTTGCATTTGACATGTTTGCAATTGGCATGCAATGTAACTTGCCATACATCTAACCGAACTTTGTGACGAAAACAATTTATATGTTGTATACCTGAATAAGTAAATAGCTGAGCGTGCAATACTGCCTGATCTCCTAAGGCCCTGCACTGGTATGCATCAATCCTCACTTTGGATACTAAATTCCAACCTACACCAAAATTAATTGCGATTTCAAGGTTCGTTTCACAGCACATTGACTTTCTCACCCGAGATTGGTTCTCTCCACACGGGTGATGACAGTTTTTTGACGGTTCCAATTTCAACCTTTTCTTCTCTCTGGCCGCCAGCGTCGCTATATAAGCTATCTTTCTTCTAACTTTACCCCTCGGAGAACAGAGGTATTTACAGCTTGTTAAATCCACAGGTTACACAACTTAACTTGTGTAATATTAATTGCTTACAAGCTTATTGACGGAAGTGCATGCTGCGTGGGAAAATGCATATCTATCTCTTCAAACTCCTACTTTCTCTTCTCTTCTACTACAGATACTATATAAATCCGACTTTTCTACAACAAAGTATAGTAAAAACATGTTCCATTCTTACATTTAGTTATGTAGCAAACAATTTCTTTACCATACCATCTTCCGTAAGGTTTATGTGAATAAAACACGTTTTATTTATTATTAAACAATTAACTTAACAGATAAAAAGTTATATTATCCTCTGTGAATTATTTTTAGGTGTGCAGTACTACATTATCTAAGAATCTTACTACAGATATAAATAGATGTACTGAAATAGCATTTGACGTTCATTAGCACATACATTGGTACCATTACACTATCAACTATAGAGAAAAAGGAAAGCCTTATTTTCTACTTTGAACCTTTACTGTACACAAACGGACCAAACAACAGAAACTATACAAAGGTATATAATATGCATAAATTACTTATGAATAACGAGTTAAGGTACTCAAGACGAATATGGATCTGACGCATTATACACACATTAAGGTGTAATATAATGGGCTCTGACTGTAGGTATAATATAGGAAGAGAACAGAATAGACCCAAAGAACAAGAGAAGAAAAATTAGCTCGAGGAACAGGATGGAGCCAGAGTGTCTAGGAGAATGGAAAGCTATAAAAAGAATTAGTTGGCAAATGATTTGCAGCAATAAAACTTTAAGCGCGTTGAAGTTGAAGTTAATATAAATACCACAAAACGACATACCATTACCAGATACCTGTGTAAGATCCCTTACTCCTTACCTTATATAGCTGGAATTGTATAATACTACATAGTACATACTTACAAATTAAATGAGTAGTGCTATGGATGGTGGTAAGTGATGGTAATAACAATAATACCTAATAATAATATTTCTTGCAGGTGCACTTGATAGCCATGTCAAGAGCAAGGCAATGCCAAGCCAAGCAATATGTAGTCATTGAGATTAGATCCCCGACGGAGAGTAAGGCACAGGTGATAAATAAAGCCCACTACTTTGCCAATCGCTTAAGATAAGAATTGATCTTTGCCTTTGCCGTACGCTGAATTTTACCTTTACACTTTTACAGATCCTTTCTTCAAAATTGAATTTAAACATGTAAGCAGCATTAGCTTAGATTTTTAGTCTGCCAATGACTAAACAAAAACAAAAAACAAAAACATTTAGCCGAACTCTTGTAAACGCTACAATCTCATTTTAGCATCAATATCAGTTAAGTGAAGTCAAAGTTCATGCACCTAACCGTATTTATGTAATTACTAAATGTGTAGGTACATTAGTATAACCTGATATTTTCTAGCCTTACAATAATGCATTTCCCAACTTAAAACATTTTTCCAAGTTAGTCTCACAATATTATGTGCTTGCTGCATGTAAGTGCGAGTACATCGAAATACAAATAATTTTTAGTCTTGATTACACATTCTATAAAAATTAATAGTATCAACTCGTTCTATTTCTTACTTATAAACACAGGTGAAGAAAAGCTGAGAGTAGAGTGTTTAAGCGCTTAAAAATATGTTATGAAGGATTTTTAAGATTGCTAATAATTTGAGAATTGCCACCTGGGTAGTTGCACATTACATTTTGCATTTCGAAAGTATTTGAAGAGCATATTGATTAGTAGACAAAGTACCTTGACTTTTTATCTGTAAGCTTAAGTATTGCCAGGGCTTGTAAAAAGTGTCAAAGCAAATTATATTACCACAAGGCAGGAAATGAAATCAGCATGAAAGTTTCATGACCATTTTTAAGTACAGAAAATAACTTTGAATTAAGAGTTTTCATTATTGCTACATACTAACAGAGTTCATTTCGCATCTATAGTATAGGAGCATCTGTGTATTGCAAATATTACAGTACGTTATAATTATATGTCGTTGTATAAGATCAAGAACCATGTATCAACCGTAATTCTCGTAACAGACATTTACGCATAATATTTACATTTAATATGAGATACCGCTGTTCTGTAGAGAAGAAATATCTTGATGACGGGATATTTTAGTTTAGTGTAGGTTGTAGTTAGATCCTAATGTATTCTATTACTATATTATGTGACATGGGCAGTTGAATTTGGATTGCTATGTTAAAAGTATGAAGAATGCATTGTTATTAATAGGCAGTTTTATTACAATGGAGAAGAAAATATTAAATACACTGCTGTGTTGTTGCCCCATAAAGCAGCGAGTGTTCATACTTTCTTTATCCATTTAAAATTTGCAAAGGAATCCTGACGAGATGTTTATCCTAAGCGATTTTCTACCCATTGTGATTTAGAGTTGCCCATTTGCCAATTGTAAACGAAACGAAGTAATACTAATAAGTACAGATACATACTGTGCATACCTTTAGGTGTATACTGTAGTATACCTCAAATGTAAAGAAATAATTGAAGAGTTCAACAAAGCAAAGCAAAGCTACAGAATATCTTCCACAAACTTTTTCCTTTGACTCTGCAAGACATTAAGGAACCCTTTGAAGTACAAAGTGAAAAATGAGATTATTAACTATTCCTTCAACATTTTATCTTATACCTACCTGCAGCTCTTATTACTATACTTACTATAGAATGTATTCGCAAAGATCCTGTAGGTAAATCTAACACCATAAATCTATTATGTAGTACAATATTACACATACAATATGAATTTATTAAAGTAAGTAAGTATTTTCCTCTAAGAAATACTTAAGTAAGAAAGTGTGTAGAAATAATCTTCTGTCTGAAAAATAAGCTAGCTATAAGTATTTAATAGATGCGAAACGTACCTAAGTAAACAAGATTTAATTTTGTTAAAGACTTGGGCTTGACCTAAGCAGGATATAAAGTATTTCCTATTCTACTTAACTCACAAAACTATTAGTTAAAGGTTATACCCGTGATTCATTTCTGGAATGATATACCTACACATTACCTACCTTCAGGATTGTAACTACTTACTTCTACTTATTTATTGTCAAATGAATAGTATATTACATTATTATGAGGACGTTTAGTGGACGATGAGACTTTATCTACCTCTTAAGAGTTCAAAGGGAATCTATTCTATAAGAGATAGAGGGTAGAGAGAGAGTGAGAGTGTATGAGAATAGGACGATGGAAGAAATATAAGAATAGAATAAAGATCACATCGAGCAAAAGGATAATAATATGTAATATGTACACAGGATAGGACTGTACTACTACAGATAGAGTAAATTCTAAGTCTACATACATAGTAAGGTTAAACTTCATCATAATCAGCATCAGCAGCACAGGTAGGCAAAGAAAGAGACAAGACAGGAAAGGATGGAGAGAAAGATGAAACGACGACGAAGGAGAGGACAGTGCAATGCAAAGGATTGAATTTGTGTATATCGTAGTGTAGGATAGTATATGGAGGTACGCGCTTCCCTGGAGAGCGGGAGTTGACCCAAGATGACCCATCCAACACCAAAAGCGCTACATCACAGTCAGCTTTTGACTGACCTCAAAGAGTCGCCGACTCTTTTTTGCCAGTACACCTCAGATGACTGAAGGGTGGCCCCCACAGGAGGTCCTCACATCACATCACATGCTAAATACACTACACAACATCATCTTACAATAAATACTATAATCTTATAAGCAAATACAAATACATTGCCATATACATACCAAATACCAACAACTAAATGCAAAGGAAATATATATTTAAGACTGTTATACATAATAATAATATACATTTATCATATAATGTCCCTCACTCTGTACTATTTTCTACGTAACAATCGGTAAACGAACCTGTGCTAATGTAAGATACATAGATACATGTTTAATGTAGTACTTCTATACGTACCATTATGTATACGTACATTAATTGTTACAAGAATTACATAGGTACAGTGTATTACTTATAATATAAGTTACGTTTGTTCGTCTTTATTGTGAGTGACTTGGCTTGAGTGAGTGAGAATAAGAATTCCAGTCCAGTAACAGAAACAGGCATACATTCCACAAGTATGAAATATTTTCGTTCGGACAGATATTTAGCACAGTTTTTTCTCAGAACCTTTCTGTCAGCTTGTTATAAATGCTCTTAATACACTCAGAGTGCACCAAGCTAATTAAATATTTTGTGCTAACAGGGAATGACATAAGTAATACTTTTGGCAGCAATCTTTACAAATTCTTTAACTCGGTAAACTGGCACATAACCTCGACCAGATAAATACAATTTGCAATGTTAGGTGTAAGATAACTCCGTAGAAATATTTTATAGTTGAACCATAGCGTACAATAGTACATAGAATATTATTGTTTCGTAAAGATCTCCAATACTGCAACAAACGTGGAAAAAACTATCAAAACCACCAGTGACCTATTACTGTAACTTAGCATACAATATTATTAATCCAAATGAACTAAATAGTCGGCATTGCCATTGCCAGCTTATTGATTGCAACATTTGCAATACTTGATTAATATCTTCCGGATGCTTCTTTGAGTAGATAAAATATTATGTATTCTATGAACATGCTTGTTAGTAATGGAATTAATGAACTTTGTACCTAAATACTACCTTACGTTTTAATTTTCTGTGTATTTTAGAGTTTCATTGCACTTGTATAAACACCAATGCATCTTTTGTACACGTTCAATAATAAAATAAAATAGCTCCAGGAATATCTGTTGTAAATAAATACTGTAGTATATAGTGAGTGCCTCTATGCTGTTGAATGTGTATAGGTTTAGTATAATATGTAATATTTATAATGCAGCAAACTCAATTTCCAGGGATTTAGTAATGCGTAAGAATAAGAAACTTGTAGAACTACTGTATTTACCATTCTAAGTGATGACATTGCTTGGTAATAAAGTAGATACGGTTACTTTAGGCTATTCAAATGGCATGACATGACATTACACACAAGGAGCCAAACCATTCTTAAATCTGAACTGACTGTATTTCATTAAGGCTTGCGATTTTATCTGCTGTGTTGAAGCAACTCTAGATTTAATCAACAATGTTGAATAGGATAGTACACCTAAACGACTCACTCACCTCACTCTTTCAATGAATTTATTATAAACTTTATGAACACAATTCCTTTAAGCTTACGCATAAATACATACATTAGTAACATTATATTACCATCAAGAAAATGATACCTATAGGTATGTTCATATTCAGTCAGCTTAAAATCTTTTAACCGATATAAAGTTTTAGTAATGATTATGTTGACGTCCATGCGGATAAAGTCAGTCAGATAGATAGAAGGATTTGTTAAAGCACATTGTGCTAAACAACCTCCCTTAGAGTTAGAGTGGAAGGTAGAGTACGTTGAAGGAAGCTTAAGGGCATAATCATGAGCAAATGTAATAATTACAATCAAATGATATCCTGTCAAATAAATGACACGTTACGTGACGTGATCCCCATTTAATTTCATTCTTCCTTTTTTACGTTTCTAAATTACATACTAGATTTCTACGAGTGAGTTTGTTGTCCCATCGTATTTCTCCCAACTTGACAGCATCATCAGCAAAACACTTTAATAGCTATTCTGTATACAATGCAATGAGCACCTTACCCTTCCTTACTTTTCATAAATGTAATGTGATGCATAAATACAGAGGGTAATATGGGCTGTATACAGTATAATAAGATTTAACTCTTCAGAGGGTAATAGGATTCATTTAACACTGCGTACTCAAGAAAGGTGGATACCTATTCCTGTTCATAACTGAATTCTAATCACAGGTGCAAATAAATTGTGCCGGTGTACTGTTAATTGTTTTACATCTTTTAAATAGCAACAACTACAATGATTTACAGAATCTCAAAATCCATACTAAATTTTTACATAGCATAAACATGCCAAATAGCACACACTTATCGTACCTTGTTATATTACATATCTGTACCTAATACCTAGATATCTGAAAATACTTTTTATTTCAACAGATCGTTGTAGCGAATTTTTAATCTATTTACTATTAGTATAGCCAAAAGTTAAAAAATAGCACCTTTAGAATTTTTCGAATAAATTGTGTAGATCTGTACATATATTTGAAGCAATTGTTTTTATTGGACAACAGGGAATGTAAAGATCGAAATTCTAGGAATTCAGTTCAGTTCAGTACAAAACATTTCTCCGCATTACCTCTTATAATGGGAGATAAGTTAGTACAACAAATATTTTACATTGATGTACTTACTATCTGTAAATGTAAACTAAAAGATGCATAAACATGTGGACATGTACTAGGTATATTTATGTAGTTTGTAAAATCTTATGTATGAACTATAGGTGAAGTATGCATACTGTACACTTTATTACGAATATATAAGCGCGTACTTACATATGTATGAGAATGCTTGTATTGCGTAAGATAACAATAAGTCTCTGGTACAAATGATCGTTGCCCAACAGTGACGTTGACGTTTCAGGTGGGCCTTATCGCCATGTGATTGACCCACACACAAGAAGAGAAGAAAACATCCCTAAATTTGGGCTGTTTGCAAGTGTTCCTATTGTGCGATTTCTCTGTTGGAGGTCTGCCGCCACAGTAACCACCAAATACCATACAATAGTCCAGGCAAAGTATCTATCTCGCTCGATCGACTACACACATTAGAAAAATATTACATAGAAATTGAGGTGGGGTGAGGGAATACCTTGTTCACTTATGTGAGTTAAAGCGTTTAAAAATTACATAATAGGTCAAGAGAAATTTTATAGTTAAACAAAGCTACAAAGTAAAAATGCAGTAAAAATGAGCAGAAAGTTCCATTGCCATTCTTTAGTTACTGATAGTTGCTCTTTAAGCATCCAATAACTTATTGAATCTGAAGGAGGACTATTTGGATTTGCAAAATAACGCGATATTTATTAGCATAATCTTTTTCGGATTCGCAAATTACATTAAGTTGGTAATATTATACTGTACTCCCAGCGCAAATCCTCCGGTACACATATTTGTATGTAGTATCCTATTATCTATAGGTTTATGGGTACAATGGACTCCTGTCTAAGACAGAACGTGCTGTCTGCCATGTAAAAGCCCGCTTGACTTGACTTTGATTCTATTAAAAAGTATAGAGCCCGATTGTTGAATGAAATGGTAAAAATCATAGAAATGTGGGGGGCCGAAGGTCTTTAATTCTTTAATTTGACAAGTATTCACTTCAACAGTCAAAGCCAGCTTCGATTTGTATACTTATTTTGGGATAGTAGTGACATTGGATTGTGCCTTATGGCAATCGGACAATCGGTATGTATTATACAATGTTATGCCTTTATATTTTTACCTAATAAATAGGTACAGAAGCAAAGTATAGGAACTCTATTAGCTGTTGCTCTTTGATTATTGCTTGGTAGTTGAAAATACGTGAAGTATTTGTGTCAGTTTAGATCTAAATACACCAAAAAATACTTGCATTCTATAGGGAATATGTAGTATTTACAGAAGTTTAAGATTGATATGTCTAGGCAACATTGATAAAATGTACAGCATCAAATATTAGGTGCTACGTTATGTAGGAATACACATTCTTACTTATTTATTACATATTTATAAGAAAGAAAGGATTGTAAATTCATTGACACGAGTTTACTGATAGTAAAGCATGCTGAGCATACATATAGTAGAATACAGGATAAAAGACTTTATTGGACACAAGACGCCTTCCACACCATAGATATTTTATAAGATTGAATGAACATGAATGGTAATGTGATCGAATCAAACAAACTATTGAATTATGATTGTGATAATGATAACTGAACTTCGTCTTTGGACTTGAGTTTCCTTTGATGTCATTGTATCCTCTCGCCTCTCTTTATATGCACTTTAAATAGGTATTTATACTATTTATACTATACTAGTATCCAGGTGCCTATAAGTATTTAGGTACTATACTATATTTATATCTTATTAGCAGAGCTACGTACGTATTTATGAGATGTAAATACTTTTGAATGTTTGGTACACGTCCATTTTGTAACTATACAGATACATATAATGTGCCCACCAATAATGTATGTATATAAAGTATACAATTAGCATTCTTCCTATAACTTGAGATTAATCTACTTACTAGTAGATCAGTATAGCTATAGTATAGGTTGATTTAATAAATGTTGTGTTAACACTTTTTGTATGTAGTCCATTATCACGTTTACATGTACAATGTACAGTACAGCACACACATAAACACTTTCTAAGGGTATGTACAATAGCTGTCTTATACACACAGAAGAGCATTATAATATTATACCATACATACTAAAATGCTTTCGGAGCATTATTCTATTCTCTTCCTGCCTTATACAATAGTATTATGTTGTATTGCACATTCATATGTTTAGAATAGGCTATTTAGTACTTACTGTGTATAAATTTGGCCACCCAGAAGAAATCTATTCACTTACTCGCCCACTATGAATCAACCAACTCCAGATAAGCACCACTACAGCTATGTACAAATTAATATGCATTCTATCTTGATGTAGTGACAATGACAACGCTATTTGCTCGTCAGCATTAATTGAATACGGATAATAAGTTATTATTAAATAGAGATAGATCTTTGCTGTCTTCTTACCCTATAGTGAAAAGGAGTCCAACATAACTATCGGACATTATTTGCCGGTCCATTTGTAATAGAGTGTCATTAATCGCAGCAATGTTTACGACTAAATAGTTTTGCATACTATTTTTGAGTTTCTTTTGATGACCTCATTTTTGTTGCCGTACACCGTACAGTAAATCATGAATGTCCATGAAACTACTTATCAATTCCTGCATGTCATATCTTAGGTATAGTTGATAGTTTTCGTATTAAGTTAGTTTATGTACTAATAATAGTTAAACAAGATTGTATTACAGATTATGTACTGGTGTAACGTAGGGCAATTCCACTATGCATATGATCAAAATGTCCAGTCCAGAGTCTCCAGAGTATATTATTGCCTTGTACTGTATAATATCATGTTATGTGTTATGTAAAAATTACTAAAATAAGGTATATTTCTACTCCGAGTCGAAGTAATGTCTAGAATAGAATAATCAAACTATTCAACTACTGTAGTTAACCTATTTGTCTGCAAATTTTTTGATGTTTTAAATAAAGTTGTACGCGAAATAATCCAATAATCCAATCTAATTGACTTTTTCTCAATTATGCAATAATGCTGATGCATAAGCTTTTACGTACGTTGGCAAAAGAGCTTAAGTACCTCTATATACATGGTATGGGTATTCACTTATAAGATAATACATAATAATATTCTACTCCTTTGCTAACGTAATTTTAGATTTTGAATGTGTGACAGAATTTTATTTGATAAAATCAAACATGGTCTTTACATTATGTTTCACATTAAAGCACTATACAATTCTTGTACGTTATATGATATGAACACTAATATAACTATAACCCATTTTTTTAAACAATACATCCTCCATAAGTTTCCCTTAGTTTCTAAATTGTAGTTACAATTTAGGCACAACATCTAAACTTATATTTCCCTGGTTGACACTGGTTAGAATCGTGAACATTGGCAGTGGCTGTGCAACGTTCCCCACACTGAGTCCACCAACATGTCCCTGCGGCTGTAGTTCTTACGGGCATTGTGACTATATTAGAATTCAAACAATTTTATACATAAATTACATAAGTAATTATAAGCTAGTACTTTGTATCTTATGTATTAATTGGATAAGTTAGTTTGTAAGGTATGCAGTTGATTACCACTTCTGGGTGTTACTAAGGGCGGTGGTGCTGTTTTCCCAACACGGATTGTAGTTTTCGGTGCTGGTGTTGTTGTGGCATTTGAAGAGCGAAATAGTCCAAAGAAATCAAAACCCGTTGCCAGTGCACAACACACACTCAGTACAATTAATATTTTCAGTAGAAATTTCATATTTGTTTATTTCAGAAATATGTTTTGTGCCGGGAAAGACAAGACGTTTAGTACACTCTGTAGATTCGAATGGAATGATTGTGACAGTCCTAAGAAAAACAAACTACTTAAACCTACGCAATTTGTCGCAAATACTATAAGCATACTAAGCTTTTAGGTAGTATTATAAAGCAACCTCTTCATGCAACTTTTTGTCAAATGCCCTTCTTTGTAACATAACTTATTATGAGTTTCTGCTGGCTTGTCTATTTCTACTCCTTCATGCATGTTTTGTTTTGCCATAGCCATAAGACATCATAAAGATTATACATGCTATGCATACTTGTTGTATGCATAATAGAGTGACATCCTTGTTGAATTCTCGTACTTATATTTAAATGTACTTGGTAGTTTTATAATTTGCATGTTCCCAATTATATACTCTCGTATTACAAGAATTACTGCAGTACATAGTACATACATATAATATGCATTCACACAATCACACATGCAACCAATAATAAATTTCTCAGCAACTTTATTTATCATTTTGGTTAGATGGTTAGTACTTTAGTAAGTACATATTACATGTATGTATGTAGCTAGTGACATACGTATCTGTAGGTAAATAAAAAAGATAGATAGCTCTAACCTCATCGTGTATGTGTAATATTCTATAATAAAAGTATGACTCAATGAATCTTTAATAAGAACACGTAGAATTGTGCTTATTATAATTAAAGCATCCTTCCATTTGTCCTTTACTTTTTATTTCCAACATTATATTATGGTCAGTAGGCTGAAGTTGACTCATTCATTTGCCTATCCCACATCACATTGATGGAATCGTATCACTCACTCATTTATGCATGCTATATGAAGCACGGCATCTACTACATAAATGGAAATGCCAGTAATAAATTATAATCACCCTCACCTTTGTCTATAGCTATTGACCCAAAGACATTGCATACATCACGTCATGTCTACTATTTATGTACGAATATACGAATCTTTCTTTAAGAATGCTTCTTGTTATTCACATTCCTTGAAAGAAAACCTTTTTTATAAATACTTTAGTTAGAGTGATATAAGTTTTTAGAAATAATTGTTCTAAATAATTTCATTAAAGCTAATCATAAGACACGCCTACGATTATATGCATTAAAAATAATTAATCAGTAAGCAATTTCTTATGTAGAGTCCTTCAAAACATTTTCATTATTTACAGATACATGGATGGTCAGTTACAAAAACGGCAGGGAATATTGCAGTGTTACGTATAATTACTACATAGGAGCAGTAGTGTGACTGTTACCGGCCACGCGTGCCTTGTCTTATAGCTGCCAGTAAATTCTCCATTCCACTACAAACTTATTTCTTAAAGCCCAGGGGGTCAACAAAATCATTAAACTTCGTAATATGTGAAGGCTCCCAAAATAAGTCTAGTACGCAATAGGTTAGTAGTTAGTATGTACAGCTATTGAAGCACATTTATACCAAATTATAAAATTGTATATATGCGTTTTAAGCTACATCTGCGGTCTAGAAGATAATCTTCTAAGAAATTGCAATGTTGTATGAGTAACTATTATCTAAGTATAAGACGTAGTATGCGTAGTTAAACAAATATATATGTAACTTACCGATTATTTATTCGCTGTATTCTGGACTGGATAGTTATTTTCGATTCATTCTAATATTCTGTAAGTAATATTTAATGAAGCGTATTATGTAACAGAGGAAATAATTTTCAGTCAACAACAAAGCGGGCGACTACTCTTTCTATACAGCAAGATATTGACAACATTTCTCCTCGTTTACCATTTACCAGTCGTGTTTGCTTAAAATATTTATAATAGAAAGACAACTTGAGAAGTAATCTTTGCTTCAGCAAGTAAAATATTTATTTTACTAAATATAAGCTACACCACACACACTATGGTATAAATCATATTATAGTAATACCTTAAGTGAAGTCCAAAATGTGTATGAATGTCTAGACATATAGAATCCACCAATATCATATAATTGTTTCCAGTTAACTGATGATTATTGTGGTTTATTATCCATAAACCCATAAGGAAGTTAACACAGCCTTAATAGGATTGTTATTTTACCTTGACCATACATTGCATTGCTTTACAGTACTATAATTACTACTTAATCACAACCACCAATAAATATAGTTCTTAGATGACCAATTTTTGAAAACATTTTAGTCATCTAAGCATAGACGTAGATGTCCACGTGTGGGGTAAGGTCACTTTGCATGGCATAGGCATAGTTATGCAATCTTATATGATGTCTAGTATTTATTTATGTACAATATAACCTGAAATTAATTTGTCATGTACAATACCTGGTATTGCTATAGCTTTACATGGCTCATCAATGTCATATATTGCATTAATCTTTATTTCTTGGTAGCAAACGTCGATCTTTTAACTGGGCTGTTTTGTCATGAAACATATAATTAGGCACATGCAAATATAAGATGCTAACCAACAACAAGGAAATTTCGCAGTATTTCTCAAGACAGGGTCAATGATTACCTTTTATATCTGATTCGGAGGTCAGACATAAGTCAAACTCTCAACTTTCCGGATAGTTACAAAAACTGAGCTTACCATCAAGAAGTATTTTAAAAAAGAAAATATCCTTAAAATCGTGTTTTTAGTTAGCCATGCTCTCAAAGCCAATATTAAGGTGCATACATATTGCCACAACAATGCAATACATATGTGGAGGAGGACCGTATAAATGGAATTCCAAAACAAATGGAATTGAATACGTGAATTCAAAAATTCACTTTGTATTTTGTATGCTACATTTTTTGGTTTCATTCAGCTACATCGTGTTTTTATTCGCTCGCTTGATCCAATTCCAATTTTTCGTAGAAGAATACTCCTTGAGTCTCGTAGTGCAACTTGCATATAATTTGGCGTCCTACTTGATGCCAACTATCATCCAGATTCAAAACTTTCTCTTTTGGAGAGAAATGACTGTTTTCATCAATTGTTACACCTCTTTCTACGAAGAATTTAAGGGTAAGTTAGACAGGAGCTTATTCTGTTATGCTAATTAAATATACTATTTACTTTTAGTATTTATTGTTATTCCAATTCTTTCATAATATAGTACGGATGCTTGTTTTCATTTCAGAAAGGTTTCTTGTCTCCAAGTATAGAGGATTGCGACTCGGCTGTGAAAAAACATTGTCAAAAATGTTTGTGATTGCAGCGTTAATTACTATCCAGAATATCGTGTTGATTTTTCGAAAACCGGGACGAATTTATTTTGCTACATCTTTGCTAAGTGACCCAAAAGCAAAAAATGTGCTAAAGTTTCTCATTATTTTTTATCAATTTTGGGTTTGGTTTGCATGTTGGTCCCAGATTCTATTTTACTGCTCTCACATGTTTGCATTTCCATTCGCTGGAATATTTATTCTAAGGGAGATGAGGTAAATTGTTAAAACTTGACTGCTTGCTTATATGTATAATACTAATATCCACTTTCAGTAAAGAACTTTTTACTAAATTAAAAGTAATCTAAGAGCTGTTTAAACTTTAATCTTTTTAATCCTTTTGCATTGTTTTTTGACTAATTTTTCCCTCATAATCTTTTATAATTTGATTTCAGGGCTCGAAAACCGGATGCAAAAACATCGGATGTAATCCGAAGTCCTAAGATGTTTCCTCAACTGTATCGCAAAATGCAAGTTTTGCAAGTCTTGTATCAGTACCACTTCAGGTCCTGGTTGATGCCATCTCACAAGACTGTACTCATGTATATAGCCACAGTTAGCACTTACGGAGCTATCCGATTAACTGGTCCGCGTGCAACTATCATGGCATTAACGGCAACCGCTGCATTACTCTACATGAGCGTTCTCTTCAGAAAAATGGGACAATATTACGAAGTCTCGCGGAACACCCTTCATTCATGGAAAGGCCATAGTAAGTATATCAGGAACTTCGTCAAATCATCTCAACTCATGAAAATGGATATTGGATCATTTTACTTCGTCACAAAAACAACAGTTCTTGTCGTATGGTCAACAGTGCTCAACTTTACGATAAGTTTATTGCTCGGCTAAATTATAGGGACGCATCGTGGTGTATGCCTCAAGAAAGTACCTAACTAAGTACAAAAGTAACCTTATGCTACAATTAAATAAAATAAAACATCATTATGTATAGGTTAGGCCAAGCGACTGCAATTTGACAGTATTTGGTGTAGATTTAATAGAGGTTGTGTGTTTTACTTACGATTAGAAAGCAATACCTGCAAAAATAGGGTATAGCATAGGCATTAATGTAGGTAAACAGTATTCAGTAGGATTTAAATAGATAAAATCGAAGTAGTATTGGCTTTACATATTACTGCAAGGAATTAGTAAAATGCTTTATAAATCCTTTACTGTTAAATATAAGTAAATACTATTTCTATGCTAAATAATTCCCGTAAGGATAGGAGCACACTAATTCATAAAATATAAATATTATACAAAGTGATACTCTGCTATTGTCACACAAGGTGAGTTGGTCATGGGTTGGTCATGGTGATTTTATTAATATTACAGATAGGTGTAGGTATATAAGTTGCAAGTTCGCAAAGCAAGGAAATGTATCATTACGAGACATATACTAAACATGTATTTTACGGTATGTAAAATGTAATGAGGATAATAAACACAGCTAATCGTGCAAAATAAATCGCATAGGTGGAATTTTTATACTTTTTAGAATTTACATTTTATAATACCATCTAGACAATAACATTACCTTGTAGGTAAATACTATCGTTATATTATATTTGTATTTTATTACATTGAAACTTCAATCTACAAATATTATCGAAGGTTTGATTGTAAGCTGAATCAGGTGCCAAAAAGTCCTTAAATCTACACAAGATCATTGGTATACGATATCTACATGTTATGAGCAGTAAGAAATATTCCTGTGAAGGTTATCTAGTAAAACAGTAAATGCTGGAAGTTGAAATGCAATTAGGCAGAATGAATTACATAGGGATAATAAAGCCTATAATTTTAGCCTTCAGATCCAGAACAAGATATGCTTCTGAATTCTTAATTGAATTGCCCTGCTGGAATTCGGTGGCCGAGCTTTTCAGCACGACGGAGCTACCCTTCAGCCAGAATTTCAACCAGGCTTAAGCCAGGTACTACGTAAGGCTTACTGCAGGTGGGACTCATATTTACTGACCAGCTCAATGTACCTTTAGGCAGCAGTAAAGTCTTTCTTGCTGAAAAGTCCGTTTGAAAGGTCACCTTGGCTGAAAATCCATGGAACCGAATTCTTACAACCAAATGCTACCTTATCAATGTATCGTAACGTAATTGGGATGAGATACACACCAACGTTTACGTCATATTGTAATTTCACTAAAACAATTTTTGTTAACTGACACATACATCGCAAAATGTTCTAATTGCTCCACTTATCTCTCCCCCAACTTATTAAGCGATCGCGAGCGCATATAACATTAGCATCCATGTTATAACATTTCAATTAATTTGACTAATTCCTTTACAATGTTCAAAAACTCCTGAATAATTAACTACTTAGTTTGGATGTATATTTAGGGACTACATCCTTGCATCTTAAAATTATTTCTGAATTGAAATTTCATTGAGGCGGTCAGTGTTTCCAGTTCGGTTACATTCTCAAATAAAATGCTTTCCCCAACGACTAAAAGTTTGTTAAGGTTTGCTACAACACTTATGTATTTTACCGGTGGAGGTCCCTTTAAATGGATCCCAAAAGCTAACCGTATTCATATTGTGCAGTCAAAAATTCATCATGCTTTTTGCATTTTTACTTTCATGTCCATTACCATCTACGAGGTGTTTCTTATTTATCGTTTGGTCAACGCGACGATGTCAAAAGCGTCTTTAAACACAAAAGTTCAAATCGGTTACAACATAGTGAGCTATTTGGTTCCATTTGTTCTACAAATACAATGTTTTCTGTCTTGGAAGAACTCGCCGAGTTTCTTTAATGCCTACATGGCATTCTTTGAACGTTTCAAAGGTAATTTTTAATTAGCAATTAAAATATCTACTACAATGCACCTCAAATACCTGGCATAAATATCATGTATGCTCAATTCAATTTTATGGCTTAATACGGACTTTTCAATTAAAGAAACTTTCTCCTGCTTACTGGGGAAAGCAGGAGAAAGCATAAATATAGGTAAGAACGTACAAGGTGGAGGAACGGCGTAACGATAATTATAGATGCAATATAAGTTTTCTTTAAAGACTAAGCACCAGGATTGTTTTTGTAGCAAAATTTCTGCTGCCACATAGCAAATACAAGAAGAATGGTTGCGAAAAGCTGTTCAAAGTCTTCATTTTGCTGGGAAGTGTAATAACCATACAGAACACGCTCGTCATTTCGAGGAAACCCGACAGGATTTATTTTATTACATCCCTGCTGGAAAATTCAAAATCGGCTTCATTGATTAAAAAAGTTCCTTTAATATTTCTTCAAGTTTGGGTCTGGATGAGTCTTTTTGGACAGCTATTCTTCTGGGCGTTTCATGTTTTTACATACTCGTACATCGGAACAACAATTCTGCATGAATTGCGGTACGCACGATTTATTGGTACAAATGTTCTAGCAATGTATTATAAATTAATGCATTATAACATTAGTTTCTTTGTTTTAACAGGGCTCGTAAGAAAGAAGCCGTAACAAAGAATTCGCTAAGACGTCCAGAAACATTTGCCAAGGAGTACCGCAATTTGCAAATATTGCAAGTAATTTTTAATGACTCTTTTCGCAGTTGGCTATTTCCAAGTCACAAACTTGTATGCTTCGGAATTTCAACATGCGGTACATACGGTGCCATTAGAATGAGTGGACCTCGAGCAATTCAAATGGGAGTGGCAGCATTTCTCTCTCTTATGTATTTAAGTTACATGTTCAAAAGATTGGGTAAATATTACGAATATTCCATAGATATATTGAATACATGGAAAGGTGGACGAGACTGGGTAAGAAAGTTTGTCAAATCATGTAGTCTGCTAAGGATTGATGTTGGTTCTTGTTATTTCATCAAAAAGACAACAGTAATTGCTATCTGGAGAGCGGTAATAGATCTTACGATTTCAATTTTAGTTGCGTAATATAGTACTTGAATACACATACATGACACTCACAAGAATTCTGTACAAAAGCACTCAATTCTTGTTGCAAAATAATGAATGTGTGTACCAAATGTGACCATGATCATGGGCAGTGTGATAACTATAGTTAATTATCGTAATGGGCTTTTGTTGTGCTACAATTAACAGATATTAATAGTGGAATGCTTTGAAAATGTAGCTGTTAGTAAATACAATGCATTAAAACCGAATGATTTAGTAAAATATTTATAAATTAATTTACCCTGCATGTACCGGGCAACTGTGCATGTATTTCTAGCAATTGGAAAAGGTCTTGGTGTAAGGTCAAATATAATCGGTTAATTAAAGCCCATTAAATCTTAAGAAAGTACTGAGAAGAAACGCAGTTTCGCAGAAGTTAGAGATATTACGTTGTATTGTATTTTCGTAATTGCTTAGATATAAATAGTATAACTTGTTCCAAAGTATCTGTATTTGTGAGTCAATTAAATTACGTAAGAAATACATTAAAATGTATTTTCTACGTAAAAGTAGGTATTTACAATTAAATGTGCTTAAAAATGGCAGTTTAATTTTATCGGTTTGCGTAAGTGTAGCTTACAAATAAATCAGGAATTACATACTTTGTAGATTGCAAGCTCACAAGTTCACTTCGAATGACGTCTGAACAAAGTCTCAATCCTTGTATTCTATCAGAAGTAGCATGAATTAAATTAAATTGTTTAATGTCCAGCAAATCAATTTATATTAGGTAGATAAAAGTCAGTATACATCAATAAATGTATTTCCCCCTGGAATATTTCTATACATGTAAGTATATCGTGTGTGTACATTGTCCTCCTTGTAGTAGTGCTGTATTCTAGTACCATACGTAAATGCTTGTGCTAAATAGTAGATATGTATACTATTATTGAGTATTGATCTAATACCAAAGTATAGCTTTAGTTCGGATCTAGCTTGAAATAATCATTATATTATTTCGCTCACTCGCTGCACGCCAAATAGCAATAACCTCGCCGAATTAAAATCTTGGCATACGGCTACTTAAGGATTGCAGGGGTTCATCCTCTCACGTAATTGAAAATTGTAATTATTATGTGTACCTTTATATTCATAGGTATAGGTACATAGAACACATGTCTACTGTTATTACGATTTTGCATACATAATATAATAAATAATTTTAACGTTGATTTTTATTCATGAATATTGCTGCGGAAGTGCTGTTTAAATTCACAACATGAATTATTTACAGCGCGTGCAGAAAAGACGTATTTTTGATTTGCACAGTTGGGTAAATGGAATGTAAATGTAGGAGGGAGACTATTTGTCCATGTAGCTACGATGTTGCGAAGATAGAGTACGGGTCAGCTAAAAGTGCCCATCTATAAATACACATGCTTTCTACATGCATTACTACTACGCAAACTTAAGCAATCGTGGGCATTTGGTCTATATAATAGTTTATTCAATCTTTCATTGCATTTTCTCTATGTAATTTCTCCAATGGACACTTTTAGCTGACCCGTACTATATGTATATGCATGGAGAAAGCTACTTATGCTATGCGTATGCTGCGTCAAAAATATAAAGTGGGTTAATTATGTGCACGAATAGCGAATATGATTAGTGTAATATTAAAAACACTTGTCGTTGCAAATTCCCTTACACATGTGCAGTCCCGTTTTTTCATGAAAACATTGAAAATCCTGATTTCGAAATAACAAGTACAAAGTTGCAAAAAAATAATAACTCGAAAAATATGGGACAATTTCAAAAATGTAAACCTCATTTCTCTATCATAAGCCGTTTTTCCTGAATCAGGATTCTTATAAGGTGGAACCCCAATGTGTTTAATGTTATTTGTTTTTTCTTAACACAAAAGTTAAATGCCCATTTAAAAATATTACTGAAGAAGCCTTAACTTTTTAAATATGGTTTCTCAAATCAATGTCGATGAAATGTTATAAGCGCTTTCGTGAGACTCATTACAAAATTTCTGATGAATTTGAGCACGTGTAATTTTTTGATGTAATAAAACGGTCCAATTTTAAGCCGAATTGGTAAACACGATCGGCAAAACTTCTCCATTCTGAAATTCTCCAAATGGCCCCAGTCATGTTGTTTCCACGTTCTTAAGCAAGAAATACTTTTCCGTCTGACCTCGCCCACACCATATAGTGTAACAATCCAACTTATTGTAGCAATTAAAATCCCTGCTACTAAAGCGAGGATACCTAAGGCAGGCAAATGCTTGTAGTTACGAAGTAATGAAAATGCACAAATCAGTGCTGTTTTAGTTATCACAATTTGCAAAGGGAAAAGTAGAGCTTCTATAAATTCCTGTGCAAACACAATCAATACAGAAAATCCTCGAAGAACATTCCTAAATGTATTTGGCCGTCGAAAGGCTTTTGTAGTCATATAGTTTTCCTTTCCTTGTCTTAGCTCGATGGCAAAAATGCGGAGCATTGTAAAGAGACTGAAAAAACCTAAGTTAATGTACACAATAATTAAACTGAAGCCCCCGAGGAGGCAATAGTGTTGAAATATCAAGGTTAAAGTGATGATGGGCCATGTTATATACTTTTCTGGAAGAATGGTAAACAAGTACGCTGGGATTCTTGGGTTTCCAATGAACACGTTCAAAAATATCATAATTTGTAACAAAAATGTTCCAACTGCCATCAGCGGCATTAGAAACTCTATTCCATGCAGATAATTTAACTTCGACTTGGGAACATATCTTCCTGTATAATGAAATTTCAGTTTTTTAGTTTAACCAAAAAGTAAATTTTGAAATTTAAATATGGTTAACTTACTCTTCAAGTTAATTAGGTATGTAAAGAAGGCAGCAACTGCGTAATGTCTTGATTTGATACCTAAAATGACTGTGTTGGCATTTAAGAGACAGAAAATTCCATGAAGGAGACAGAACGGAAATAAAATGTAAAATGATACAGGATCCTCAATCCCTTTAGAGGCAATGTGGACCGTTCGACCCAGCAAAACTAGAAAAGTTAGCAATTGGCACACTGCACTCAAAAGAAATTTCTTCCAGCTGTAACTTGTCATCGTTATTTCGTCTTTTTTAAGCCAAAGGTAAGGGCATCCCCCTACGAAACTACTCCAATTTAGAGACAATCGAAAAAATAATAAGGCAACTCCGCTATACATGATCCGTAAATGATAGTCGATCGCTTATTTACCACTTTATCACAAAAATGGTTATGTCCTTCCTAACAAATTAAATAGCAACAATCCATAATTCTGGCAGTACTTAACTTGCAACTACTTTTTTAAACGTAACTAACATATGTATGCTATGTGACTTAAGTTACAATTAACTTACGAAATGGTAAAGGCAAAGGACTATATTATTCCAAAAGTTATTTGAGAATACTTTTTGGGTAACCGGTAATAGTATGTATAGCAAAGTGGAATAGTTTGGCTTTGGTTTTTATTGATTTCCCAATACATTGTAAATTCTTATGATGGAGAATAGATTTGATTAATTGGAAATTAAAGTCCTTGAACACTGTAGTATACGTATTACTGGTATTTCTAAGAAGGTTACATACATACTACATTATATATTATGTATAGTAATCGAATTAAATACCCATTTATCCATTCATTATTCATAACGACAAGCATTTAATTATAATACCAAGATACAACCTATGCCTTATAGTGTCGACGGGAGTTTAAACACAGAATTGAATTTAAGCTTTTCTACTCTCAATACAATTTAGATACCCCCATGGCCTATGGTAACATGTTTAACATGATAAGTAGCATAACTTTATGGTAGCGGATTTACTTATGCTTTTTATCATTAAATTGTCATGCTTTCGAAAGTACATATTTTTAAAATAATGCACAATATGGATATGAAACTGTCATTTTACAAGGGAAAAGTTGGAGAAAGCAAATACTCTTTTACTTTCCACACGTGAAACTTGTTAACCAATTTGGCATTTATATGGCTTAAATTAATTATATTATTATCCAACTACTAAATACTTTCACAATAAAGATGACATTTAACATACCTATAATATATTATTCAGGGACAATTTGATATTTTTATGTTTGCTTAGTTTGCTACCATTACTATATTATAGTGGTAAAGTAATAAATTATGAATGACAATACAATACTTATGTACCTATTTAGTATTGGCAACATACCTACTCAAGAATTAACTATAGCAACTGTAATGTTCCATGCAAACAGCAAAAATTCTCTGCAATGGCAAGTGAAGTGACGCTATGAAATTAGATGCCCTCACTGCATTTCAATAAATACCCCATCACATTACAAATATTAGTAGATTTACCGCAAATGCTTACAAAGTGTGGGACTCAATACATTTCAGTTAAAGAATAATGATGGATACAAACATGGATAATAGTATTATGGCAGGTGGTGATGGCGATTACCAATGTCAAACTGAACCACAATGGTTAGCATCTCTAGATTTAAAACGGGAACTATCTAAAGGTGATAATGTAAGTGTTAATCTAGATGAAAGCGGTGATAATGAAGTTACTTCAATTCTCAAGCAAAAAAGTCCCAATCCCAAGAATTATGATGAAAGCAGCTCAATCTCGGCAGAATCAGCTTCCAGAAAATATTTGAGTATTGCCCAAATTGTGACTACTATGAAAGGTAGACTAACAGAAATGCATTTTACTGACAATGATGAGTCTTATTTATTTATTTCTTAATTTAATTAACTTAATTATTAATTAATTAATCAATTTGGTGATTACTACTTTTACACTTCGATAGCTCGATGGGAAGTTTTCGCAATGGAAAACGAAATTGCACGTTGCAAGAGCAGAGAAAAGAAAAATCGTCAAATGAACTTTGCCACCATTTCCTGTGAGAATGTAAGTACAGCTAATAAATCGTTCTCGGCACCTCATCTTTTCCTACCTTCTGGGACTCAAGAGCAAGATTTGCACAAATCATTACCCTGTGACACTTCTACATACTCGAACAAAGATAAAACTAATACTATGAAAAAGGCGTTAAGTGCTGAAGATATCAAAATGATAAGAAGTAATGATAATTTCTACAATATCAAGAAACACTCGAGTAATGTGAATGATTTTGAAAGAGATAGCATTGAATGGAAGACAATTGATGTTTCTGAAATCGGGAGCAAAGGTGATATCGCTTCGGAGCGCACCTGCTACACTGCGGACGAAGGCTCTTCCGAAGATTTGAGTATATGCAAACCGTGCAGTTGCCCAACGCATATTTTATCTTGCGAGCTAAATTCCCCCAAAGGATCAATATCAAGTAACGAAAAGGAACTTCAGAGTTTCGGAAGAACATACACAGTTGGGAGTGTTAGCTCATGTAAGTCTTGCAGTAAATTCACATCAAGTTCCTTCGATGCAGAAGCTGAAACACGACAGATGAATAAATCTAATGTGGACCCCCTACAAAATGAACTTGATGAATCGACCCGTCTTCGTTTAGAAGAATTATCCAGGGAATACGACAGTGTTGTTTTGGCTAAAAATGAACCAGTGAGTTGGAATGTGGAAACATCTTCCACGGAGATAAATCAGCGCTACAATACATTCCACGATGAAACTCCTGATCAAAAAATTTGCTCCAATGTTTCCCTCGACCATAATTATCTTATAATGCCAATTGGGAATCAGAAAATGTGCAGAAGATGCACACGAGCAATATTCGCAGGTCAAGCCAAGTTCGAAAATCCTTTGAAAAAGCTAGCATGGCATAAGAACTGCTTTAGGTGTATAGAAACTACTTGTCAGAAAGAACTACATACTTTTGATCATATTCTATACAATGGACAACCCTATTGTTATCAGCATTACATAGAAAAGTCTAAAGCTAGTAGATGTAAAGCCTGCTCCGAATTCATTATTGAGGAAGTTTACACATATGCATTGAATGATTATTGGCACCCGAATCATTTTATTTGCGGAAACTGCAGAAATCCTTTAATCAGCTCGGAATTCATTACCATTGAAAACAATGTTATTTGCTTACCCTGTCATAAGACTCTCTTCAAAAAGGTACTTATACTGAATAGATTTTGCTTCTACATATATTTTCACATTTCTATAGTGGCATGTGGTAATTTTCAACAATATGGTTTTAGGTTTTGTGCATTTTGTATACCCGTTTAGCGATGGTTTATTTTTGATCATAAAAACTGGAACTAGACTAACTAAGAGAAAACGATTCTCCTGCCCTGTAAAACAATAAGATTTTGTCTGAAACAAAATATTATTGTTTGCTCCTGAGATTCCTTTAAATGATAGATGTACATTACTAATTTCTAAAAAAAGTGAGGGTTCACATACTGTGTGAATATTGTGTATAGTGCAACACCAACACCGATACATAGAGCCAATGGGTATTTACAATTCAAAAATGTCTAAACAAGTGCTCACTTTGCTATTTTTAATACAGAACTGCCAATCATGCGGGAAATTGATCGAAATTCATCAGCGATTTGTTCACAGTGGAGATCTTTGCTGGCATTCTAACGATTCCTGCATGAAATGTGAAACGTGCGGTAATAGTTTAATTTGCCGAACAAGATTTTACAGAAAAGTGGGACATTTGTATTGCAATCGATTTTGCTCGCAGCGACGAGGTCCACCTTAGCAGTTGAAAAATAAGTATATGAGAATTTTATGACTTTAGCTTTGCATAGGTAACGCTTGCCTTTGTTGTAAATATCCCTTGAGACAGTTGACACGTTGACAGTATTATTATAAGCATAATAAAAAAATATCATGATTTAATACTTTTGCGAATTAGCAAATAAATCTCAATTTTCCTCTAACTGTAAGTGCTTTTATTCGCAACAAAATCTGCATTGTACTTCTTTAAAGCAAGCATGAGCATGATGTAAATATGTTAACTACTTAGGTATACCTGCGGGCAATCACTTAATCATTTTTTGTACATATGCATAGCATTTTTAATTAAATATTAAACTTTCTTGCAATATATTATCTGTTTTTCCAAATAAATAACACCAAGAACACGAAATAACAGTCGGGTAACGGGTACCTTCACTCTTAATTACCCTTAAACATGGCTATTGTATTACCGTGTTCTGCCTTCTGCATAGTAGCACTAAATTATTACGTACTAATTAAATATTATTATTTGCATAAAACATAACATGTTAGGAATAGATAATTCATATACCATCATTAGTTCACTTAAAAATATATAAGTATACTGCAAACTATTTCAAGGAATTTTCCACGTCTCCTTTATTAACTCGGAGCCCAGCTCTCCAATGGCAGTGCATGCAGCTTGAATATTGCATGACGTAATTTGTGGCATAATACTGGAATGTAAATTAATTAGTTTGCAATTAATTTTTCTTAAAAAGTTCACGCACATAATTATTAACCTTAAGTTAAAGTCAAACTAATTTCGTTTTCAACAAACCTTGCATCAATTACACGTAACCTATCTGTTCCACGGACTTTAAGTTGGGAATCCAATACAGCATTCTTGTTGTCGATTCGACCTATTTACAATATTTAATATCAGCTATTCAATGCTTTTACTGTTAAATCCAACTATTTATATCTACTGAATTTAATCAATTCAGTTTTTTAATTGTGAATATAATATTTTTGACAAACCCATTGCACAGGTTCCTGCAGGATGATATACACTTAATGTGTAGTGTCTATAGAGTTCAATAAGAAATGAAAAAGAATGTTAACCAAAATTCAAAAAGTACAATATAGTCATTAAATACGGGGTTTTCTAAATTAATTAGCCAAGGTAGTACCGAAGATAGCATTCCCAATAGGCATCTGATTTAAATCCGTGTTCCTTGCAGCTAGGAAAAGGTGTCGGCGATAATCGCCCATTTATTCTTCTAAAAGCATCGGTATTTTCTACCATATGCAAAACTTTTTTGATACCTGAAATATAAAAAACAAAATTGCATATCCATACCTACTGTAAGTTGTAAGTGACAATTAAAAATGAATGTTTAATGCTACCCACCCTCCATAGTTAATGCAACATCATCAGGATGGTCATAATAATTCGGATCAATCAAAGGTGGTGCTTTTGGGTCAGAATTTGCTAACAGAATCTGTCCTCTCGATTTCGGTCGACTTGCAACAGCCATTATATGAAAGGTATCTAGTCCAACTACAGGTCCATAGAATTCTGCGGCGACATCACTTTTTAAATTATACAGCTTAGCCAATATTTCTGGTCCACCCACATCAACAGGGATTCCAAGCAAAATTAGCTGCAAGTCTGGCCAATGGACACCATTTACTTTTCCGAGAAGGAGAGAATTGTTCGAGTTGATAAACCCCGTGGCCATTACACCAGCTTGACTTATAGGGCCAGTGCCTCCAGTGAGATATTGAAGGAGATCGGAAGGAGAAGAATCTCTGCTTGCAACATAAGTAATTGGGTTCCTCCTGTCCGGATCCCGATCGACAATGAATGGTCCCACGAGTGCAACAACTAAAAGATCAATAAATTCAGTTATTTTAAATATTTGTACACAGAATTGATTACGAAACAAGATCGTTGAGAATTTTGCATACCATGATCTTGAAGATTTTGGCCAACTCCCGGAAGATTCACCCGTGGCTCTATACCAACAGATTGGAGATGTTGAGATGACCCAATTCCAGATTGCATGAGGATTTTAGGAGATCCCACTGTACCAGCACTTATAATAACTTCTTTGTTCGCTTTAGCTATGTAGCGAAGTCCACCTCTTTCATATTCAACCCCGTAGGCTAAATTGTTTGATCCTTTGAATAGAACCTACCAATGTCAATCAAAGTTCATTAAAAAATTAGTACGCTCTATTTGTCCAACTAATATGGTATTATTAATCATGATTATCGGAGAATCTACATAATATTGACCTGCTCTCAATATATCATATTGACACCCATTTTTTAACACAATGACGAAGCAGTTAAGTATAACACGCTCACTTATGAAAGTGTTACACTGCTAAAATTTACATAGACAGGGACACTACGAATATCTAATAATAAATAAATAAATAATAAACAATCTTAACACACTAACAACTAAAGAGCAACAAAAAATGAAGACGTACTTTAGTAACGAGGGAATATTTCCGTACTGTGAGACGATCTCTTCGCGTGTGCCTAATCGGACGTATAAATGCAGTGTAGCTACTCATGCGTTGACCTCGTTTGGCATTGAAGACAAGCTCATTGAATCCTTTAATAAATAATAAACAATACAAATTAGAATCTATAAGCAGTACAAGCTCACGCAATTTAATATATAATTTCACTTATGCTTTTCTAATTCTGTTTGCACATACATTCTACATAAACTAAGCATCAATTTAACGAAAATGAAGTACATACAGTTGTTTCCTATGTAATAAGTAGGTGCTATAGTGCGTATGATTAATTTTAGCAATGTTACGGTGTAGTAATTACATGCATTTGCATTCTAATATTGTCTTAAAAATAGTACCTTCTTGATAAGGAGCATTTAAATCTATTTTTGAATATCCCATTTCTTCTGCTGCACTTAGAAATGGTTTTACCAAAGGATTCCAAGAGGCTCGTTCCAAATTAATTTCTCCGTTGAAGCCATGAAATTTTTCTGAACAAATAAAAAATTGTTAGAGAAATTGCTAGACCTAGATATGTAAAGGTACCTCCCAAAACCAATTTAATATTTACTATCTCCTTCTCCATGATAATTTTCTGAGCGTTTAAAATATGGCAACATGTTGTCGTAGCTCCACCGCTCGTCGTCAACTTGATATGCCCAGTTATCATAATCGAAAGGATGACCTCTGACCCACACCATGAAGTTTAAATTACTGTTATAATTAGATAGAGAGAAAATTTAAATTACTCATGTTACTTCATCAAGGTAATTCAACTGTAAATTGAGTATTTTTGAATAATTTCTCAAACCTTGTTCCTCCTAAGCCTTTTCCCCTTGGCCAATACGATATCTAATTATACATAAGAAACAGAACTTTAATTTTTTATTTAATTATGGAGAATTACACTAACTTTGCATTGATAAAATACCCATTGCCAATGAACATTACTCTACAGTGGTACAATAGAAACTTCAAAGTAATGGAGTTATCACACTCTCATTTGTACATAACGTCTTATTACATACAAAATAATGTAAATACATACTAGGTACAATGACACATAAGTCAACACATAATTTCTATATAAACGAACACCAATAAAGCAGTAATTCTAATCCAATTGTACCACAACTAAAAGTAGTCAATGTGCTATAACGAATATATTGCAAATATTTCATTATTGTATAGATTACAGTATAGCCTTGGAGTAGCAAACACAAAACATTAGCTATGCTATAGGTTATTGGTATTTAGGTTATTGTTTGAAGATTTAGAGAGGTCAATATCAACTACAATTGATTATGATCCAAGTGTACTTTATTCTACACATACATTCGCATATCTGCCAAAGTGAATTCATTTAACATATATTTTAAATGAAAATGAAAGAAGTTTGCACTTAGATGGATTACCTGATCATTTAATGAGAAACACGAATATTTTTGTGGCACTGTAGAATAAGTCCAATCTAATGTTGGATTTTTAAGCATGAGTGGTGCCATTGCCGGCACATTTTGTAACGGGAACGGTTCTCCTCCAGCCTAATAGTAGAAAAAGTACGAGCCAAAACATTTAGCATAAAAATCGCATTCCATTGTACAAAATCATGGAAAATCGATCACACAAAGAAACATTGTTTATCAAAGATTAATAGTATTTACTAGATTGATATCATATAAATATCGTAAAGAATATAATATGGCAAAATACGCCAATTCACACCTCTAGAAGTAAGACGCGATAATTTTCTGATAATCTGCTTGCAACCTATTTAGAATTGGGATAAATCAATGTGGTATGGAATATTATATCGAAATATCAAAAATAGATAACAGTAAGTATTATAAACGGTTTTCGTACCACATTCCCTGTTGACCCTGCACCAACTAAATTCATATGAATAAATAAATTAAAGTTATTGTTCGATCTTCAAAAACATTTTTAGCACAAACGTAGAGGTAATGCAATCAATGTTATGTAATATGCCGTAACAAAAAAGGTTTGCACCAACTTACCGACTACAAAATCATAAGTTTCTTCATTAGCTACAAAACTAAGTCTATCTGCTACTTCTTCAAAAATAGAAAATTCCATTATGAGTATTGGTAGTATGGCAAAACCACTTGAGATTAACAATGTCATTAATCCCGACAAGATCGGGTTAGGAGGAGCAGGAGTTGCCATTATTGATATTGACTAAATTCTCACAAATCTCACAAACTTTGCTTTTAGTGCTTACGCACTTTTTTTTGCAGAACTGTAAAAAATAAATATTTGGACACTTATGCAAATATTATTCTCTGCATTGCAAAACACTTAAATTAGATTTTACAAGCACAAATAGTATCAAACGATCGAAAAACTTAGATCACAAACTTAAAATAAAAAGTATTTTCATTTTTGCTACTTCAAAATGACTTGAAAATCACTTTTAGTCTTAAGATGGAATATTGTAGTTTGGGTACCAAAGATCATGTCTTTGCACATCACAGATTTCACACACAAAACACGTACAAAAGGACCAAAGTAACGTTTATGCTTTACATATAGCTCATTTCTATTATGTAGCTACGATATCCACGAGACTTCTACTGAACTACTAACTAATTCTGTTTGATACATCGCAAATGGTCACCCCACACTACAACCAGTACATTCACAATTTGCAATCAGGCAGCAGTAGTAAATAACTGTCATATTAAGACATACCTTACCTTATACTACTATTGTAGTGAATGTGCACGACTATATTCTGTATTATGATGTGGATGTGGATACCAAATATCTTTCTGTGAGACAAAACTCACTTGCAATATTTTCATGTAGACCTACCGACCTACCTTTTACCTATGCGTAACAATTACAATTCTAACACGAGTCTTCTCAACATAAATACTTTGTACTTCGCATTAATATACTCATAATAATTATGCACAGTAACTCCGTATATGCAGCATATCTTTAGTTAGATGAGCCTTGTATTTTCTAGTATAGACAATAGTAGACATGCATTGTCAGCAACATAATTCTATGGATATTTAGTTTAAGTTTAGGAAATTAATATTTATAAGTAAATAGTAAATAGGCAAGTCAAATCTATAAACAAACAGCAAAAGCACACAAGACTTGTGACGAGGCTAAATAAGTAATATAAAATTCTTATAGCTAATCAGGTACTAATGGTCAGCATTTTGCTATTAATTCTAGAGTTTGAGTGAGTAAAGGTAAGAGCACTACTTGTACAGCATATGTTAAGTACACCTTTTGATAATTGAAATTGTGTCGAGCAGTGTGCCAAAATGTTGCAATAGTAATTTCCTACTCATGCATAAAGTATAGGGAGAATCTATTCAGACGCATGCCATTCTAGTAATGTACAAACAATACAACAATAGTAGGTATGTGCCATTAATTAAGCAAAAAAGTGCTACATACCTGCAACTAAGAGTACTTCCACAAATTATAAGTTCTTATTGTAAAAATGCACTCGTCCATTATATGTATAGCACTGTAAAGTACTTGTACATACATATTAAGTACAATAGGTATACTTACTATACGAAACGATGTACTTATGTATTATAGAGCTGTAACTTTACAGTATTGATTTACGTAAGATTAGTGAAGCTAAATTTTGCTGCTGAGGAGTAAGGTGAATGAATGCATTGGCAAAAGATGCAAGTGCTGTGGCTGTGACGATGGTATGTGCCTCCTGCATGTACTATTTATATTTACATGTCTGCCCTTAATTGCAATTTTTAAATATGGCAAAGTGTTATGGCTATTTATCATGTAATCAGTAATCATAGAAGATAGCACATTTCGGTAATACTATAGTAATACCATAATATTGTAGGGATTAGGAGCTCCAAAAGGAGCAGTATAACATTGCCGTATCATATGGATAATGATAAATTACCACTTTTGTCTTTCGCTAATGTGTCTGTTGTGAAGTTGTTAGCGTAAATAATGTCTTTATGTGGTATTGTTAATTAATAACGCATGTAGTTATTAAGGACCTATTTTGTACTCGTCTTAAGTAAGGTAATTAAAACATTAGGGGGACTTAATAATGAAGGGACAAGTGTAATACCAACTCCAATTGCAAGCTGGTGTCATGTTATGTAGTATGCACAATTATTCATTAAACGCCCATCTTTCGTGTATGTAAATTACAATAAAAAATAAGAGTGTCTTACTCAACTGCGATGCGAATGAGGAAGACTTTGATTCGTGGTTACTACTTTCGTTTCTACTATTTGGCAATGTTTTTGCATAAAGTATGGCTATGGCTCATTGTGATCTGCATTCATATACCTATTTGCAGTGCTTCTTTTTATGCCAATGATTCATGCTAGAAAATCGAAGGTGTTAATGTGCATTATGTAAATTGGCATTAGCACTATACCTATACTAACCCACATTCACGCCTAATTCATGAATTAATTGTTAATTAAAAGCGTGCATTATATTGAAATTTTTGTAGTTAACTTATAAGCATTGTAATTTGTAGTTATATAGTGGTAGATATATAACATGTATGATATATTAGATACAAATATATATACAAATATCACATATTTATATGATTAATTCAGTTGACATGTTAATTGAATTAAGGCATTAATTATCTTTGATTGTTGCTAATTTGAGCTATCTCTTGCAGAGCACATTTACATCTCTAGTAATCGGCTTATAACACAATTATTACATAGCAATTAAGTTCAATAAACTTATAATTATCTGTAAAACAAGTGTACTATTGTACAAGGAAATGTTTTGATAAAAAAATACGGAAGGGTCGATTAGACAATTTTAATGGACAAAGTACATGCGATTTAGCAGATATTTATGTAATAACAATTATAAATTCGCAATCCTCTAACTCCACCTGAACACGGAATTTGTATGTAGTCACGTATAGAGGAAGAGTGCATTAACTATATATCATATTAGGATGTTGCACATTATTGCAAATTGACAGTGTGCTTATTTGTGAGATACGTAAGTATTATGCACTATAACACAGAAAGTAAACAAAAACATTAAAAGGATGGATGAAATTTTTCTCTTCACATTACATACATTTTATTCGCCTCTTGCTTGCTTGACTTGGGTAATGCAACTTATCTACTTATGTTAGTGCACTAATATAACTAGGTGTCTAATAAGACATAAAGGCACCGGTAGAGGAAATGAAAAATTCCACTTGCGATTAAGTGAAGTTGAGTTGAGGCAAGTCCTCAGAATATTCTCTGAACTAATTCCCACAATTCCTAACAAAGTTCAACTATGTAATCTACGTTCTGCTTTGTACTGAATACAATGTGTTGTGTATTATATAAGGTTTATTATTAAATAACTTGCCATTACGAATTTAGTAAAAATTCAACCAAACAAACAATAATTTAATGACTCTGAAGAAATATTTAAATGAAGTTTTGGGAATGGGCAGCACAACATTTATTATTTGAGCAAGTCTAGTCTGGCTGTATGGCAAAATGGCAATCCTCTTCTCCCACAACAGGTTCATTTCATTATACATTTCAAAGAATTGTGTAAACCACATTTAGTGATTTAGCTACTTAGATTACTGACTGTGTACATAATGCACACATCTTATTCATTCGTATTCTTACATTGCATTGCATTGGTGAAACAATTGCATATTAAATAGAAATATAAACAAGCATTGTAATATGTATTGTATTCTTGTAAAAGCTATCCCATCGCAATTTGTTTTGTATGCAGTTAAACACTATTTTTAGTGTGGGCTTTACAGTGTCTTATTTCAGAAAATTGTTAAGCACCCTGACTCAGCTTCGTATCAAAGTCAGTGGCCTTAGCACTTTTGTTGCCTTTATGCAAATAAACATTAACATTTATGTGTGTATTTTTACTTTGATACTTAAGATGTTACATAATATTCCAAGAATTATCGTGGCTTTTTTGACCAAAAATACACATTTTAATATCTTAATTCTTATTTAAGTATTTCGGTATTGTATCCTACTTTATGCAAATATACATGCATTATATAGATGAGGTACCTAACCTACCTAAAGTACCTTCTTGGTGCTATAATAGTTTACAAATGCGCCCACTAAACTCAGATAGTGGTGAGACACACATTGACTTTTGACTTGACATTATTATGACGATGAAAAGAATTCCAAATAAATGTGTATAAGTCATTCACTCACAGCGTTAAATAGTTAACATGAATGAGTTAACTACGGTCTACGTTGTGAGATGAATTATATTTACAATGTCAGTCAGATACGCAGTAAGTAGTTTAGTTTAGTTTAGTTTAGTTAAGCTTTATTCAAGTGACAAAGAATGGCCATTCAATTACACGAATCAAAATCAGTGACTAGTAGCAGTTAGAGATTCATTCATACAAAATTGTGAACGTAACAGTCCAGGTATATGTGCATTGTGCATTTAATATATATCAGTAAGTACAATATTAGGTATGTATTTATTTATATATATGTAGTTGTATCAGATTAACTAAAAATTAAAGAGGAGACTACATTGTATTTTTAAACAACCCAAAACTATAGAACCTTTTTCATTAACTAACAGCTTTAGCATACAACCGCACTCTTAGAAATTCAGTAGAAAAATACAGGTACTATATTAGTTTTGTTGAGATGGTGAAGCTATATTAGATATATTAGCTATACTATATTAGATAAATTATTATGAAAGGCAAGACATGGGCATAATATTGGTTACAAGCACGTTTGATATAAGTACCAAAAGGGTCATTTCATTACTGTCTTCCTAGAAAGGCTTATTTGTAAGTAGACGCCTGGAACCGGAAAACAACGAATGTCATTCATTTTAGCATCCACTCCCAACTACACTACTGTCTACTAAATACTTACACTGATTTGACTGTCAATAGTAGCGTGGTACATATTTACGAGTTTCATTAATTTCTATGTGGTATGGGTAACGAATAATATAGTTTAGTTTATTAACGGAAACCCACAAATAGACTTGTGTCTGTATGCAATGCAATGGCAGTGAGGTATATGGCCCAGCCCAGTAGTAGTACTTAATACATGACCAAAATATTCTTTGCATAATGCCACAATGGTGAACCTTTACATGGACAAAAGACAGTGTAATGGGTGGAAAATCTAAAGCCCCACAACTGGAAAACTATTTTCTATTCCAAATTAATGAAACACAATTCGAGAGCAAAATAATATATACCTATTAAAAAAATGATTTATTTGTTAACCCTATAATATTGCAAATACATGTCTGTAACACCAGATTGCGATTGACCAGATCGATATTAATTACCAGCCAATGTACTACTGTATTGATAATATATTGTATAATATTACTACTATGTTTATGGTCACACGTCAGATCTTTTATTCTAAGCAGCTTATTTTCCTTTTGGAAATTATTTGGCAAAAAGATGGCCTTGGGCTAATATTCATCCCATTATGGACAATGTACAGTAAAGAAGTAGAAAATTAGTCATCATTGATTAGGTACAATGCATACTTCTACTTTGTTCTATCAAGTCATTTAATTTATAAGGTATACAACTTTTTTACCGCTTTTCAGTAATATTATATTTTTATCACTTTTATCAAAATGCATTAATTATAGTCTTACAGGCATCTAGTGGTACTAACAGATGAGAAGTTCCAACCTAAATAGGTATTTTGGGGTGGCGGTCAAAATCACCGAATTTGATGACACTAATTTTGGTAAGACACTAGTGCCCTGAGATGACAAATTGAC